>PVIA01007715.1:0-80105 GCA_004024845.1 Tonatia bakeri
AAGCAAACCATTTCTTGTGGTGGTCGATGGCTATAGATTGTGAGCCTTATATAGTTAAAAACAGAAAAAGGAAAAGAAAACCTTGGGATTTTATTCCCTGAAGAACTGAAGGTTTAACATTTCTAAGATTTAGTTAATTTGAATGTTTTGACAATCTTTGAAACTTGACTTTTACCTAAAGAGAATGGCATGAGCCTGTATTCTGACTCATTTGCTTCTGTGTCAGTGAATGACAAGGACAACATCCTTGACAAATCTAACACAAGACAGTTATATTCAATCACCGAAGATTATATTCATGAATTCTGGAATTTAAATGGTTGAACATTAATGTCTGTAATCAAATAATCATATAATTTGGCAAATTAATAATATCCGCCATCCTCTAGATTACCTCCTTAAGTAATTGTAATATTTATAATTAATTAAATTTGCAGAAGAGATTTTCCCCCACATTTGTTGTCATTCATCCCAAAATTGAGAGTCACTTGTGTTAAGTGAACACTCCTTGCATTTCATTAATTCTTTCCAACTTTTTAGTGTGAGGGTAGGTACCAAACTTTGAAGGTTTCATTTATTAGTGTATGTTTTTGACCATTATTGATTTTATTGCCACAAGTTTTTTGCATATTTCTTTACTAATGACAGAGATATTAAATGTTTATCAGTGTATTAAATTGATGCAGGAAAGAATCATTAAGATTTATTTCAGTAGGGTTATCTTCTCTGAAAACCATTGATCGTCACTGTAGTATTTGCTTTTATTTAGTTTGATAATTTTTCCTAATCTTTGCTTTGAAAAAATGCTGCGTATTTTAGAAGAAGGATGGAGTTATTATCAAGAACTTGGTAAGATGTCAACTCAGCAAATGTTAGTAATGTAACAAGTCTGAACCTCTCCAATTACACATGGAATCCTCATGAAACCATGTGAAGCAATCTGCAGCTGCATCTGTGAGGAGAGACGGGAAGCTCTTTCCTTTTTAAATATAAAACTAGTTGATTAACTATTAAAAGTGTGTGCCAGTAATTTTGGTCAAAGCTTTCAATCATGTCAGTCACATATGGTCTGGAAATTAGTTCAAATAGTAATGCCCAAAAGTCTATGGACTGTTTCCTGACACACTTAAGATCCCATTAGTAACCCCCAGAATTTGTGCAATTAAACCGTAATCAATATTACTGCAGGCTTGGGGATACACATCATTGCTCACTTCATGGTGTACATCTTGGATCCACACTTTGCTAACGAATGGCCTTGCTCAATTGCTACATCTCTCTGTACTTCAGTTTTCTCATCTGTAAATGGGAGACAGTACCCATTTTGCTAAAGTATTAAATGAGATTAAATGTTTTTCAGTGCCTGAGTGACTAAGATCTGATATAATCTTACTATGGATTATTTTCTACAGGGCAGGTGCCAAACTGCTGTAAACACCTAAGTCATTTCATCTCATGCCACTTGAGATTCTTTCAGTGACTCCCCATTACTTTTACAGTGAAAGCTATAGTCCTTACAATGGCTCACAAGACCCATTACAATCTCTCACTCACGGTCTATTATTTCTTTACCATCTTCTCTTACAACACTTGTCTCAGACTACTCCAGATACCCTGTTCTTGATTCTTCATGAACCTTATGGCCATGCTCCTGCCTCAGGGCTTTTGCACTGCCTGTTTGCTTCCATGGCATTATCTTTCTCTAAACAACCAGATAGTTCCTTTATCTTCTACTTCAGCCCTTGCTTCAGTTTCACCTTGTCAGTGTGGGTCTATTTAAAATGATATATTGACTCTTAACCCTCCTGATGTCCTTTATCCTATTCTATTTTGCCTTTAATACTTGATACTCTCTAACATGCCATATAATTGATTCATGTTGATAATTTGTTGTATTTTCCCCACTAGAATGTTCAGTCATGAAGGTAGATTTTCTCTCAGCTTCCTTCATTAATTCGTCCCTCATATCTAGAACAGTGGTAGGCATAAGTGGGTACTCAAAAATATTTGACGAATGAAGAAATATTGAGTAAATGGCAGTAATTTTTTATATTATTATCTGGCCTAATTTACCTCCTTATGACTTTGCTCACTGCCATCTCTATCATTTTCCCTCATGCTTTGGCATGTGGCAGGTTAATCATTCCTCCCAAGGAGACACTGGCTGGTTAGGAGTTCAGGGAGCCTTTAGCTACCTCAGAACATCATAATTCCCCATTTCTGTGTATTTACATAATATCTTCACAGTAGTTTGCCTTTGAGTGAGCATTCAAGAATCTCCAAGAACACTGCTCTCTTTGTTTCACTGTGGGGGAGAAATACAACAAAACTCAATCTTGCCGAGTGTGACAGTCTTCCTCTTTGTTGTGCCCTGCAATATCAAGTCAACTCAGGATCCACTTTTCAGCCATAGCTGACAGTGGCTGGGTCCCTGTACTCCTCCAGACACTGTGACCACTGGCTGTCAGTAAAGTTTCTGATGGACTAAGTCTAGCATAACTGCTGTGAATGCAAGAGTCACACCACAGTCACACAAAACATGAAAATCATGTTGGAGAGTAGGGTGAACAGTAAAAAATTTAAAGATTACTTTCTCATAAGTAAAAATCTGTAATTTACTTCTCTCCTCTTTCTTATAAATGCAAGGAGTGTAAATTAGTAGATGACAGGGAGATGAGGGAGACGACAGATGGTCTCAGGGAGAAAATGTGAACAACAGTTGCTTTGTTTTCATTTGGGCAAAGGAGAAGCTCATATCACAGCATGGGAGGAACAGGTACAGTGCTGGAGAAAGATTTACAATATTCTAATGAGCTCTTTAGGCTTTAAAATAGATGGCTGTGCATAGGATCTACATAGCTACATTCTTAAGTTAAATTGAAGAATAAGTCAAACTGCATTACCCAGAGATGGAGCTGGAGAGGATCTCCCTTAAGGTACCTCTTTACCATGTTTAAAATCACAAAATAGAACACAATGGTGTATGAATAACAATATATGAAATCATCCCAATAGGATAGTCCCTTTAAGTATGTGGGCAAGCACAACACAGGTTTTGGCACATGACTCAGCAATGTACTCAAACCATTCATTATGCAAACTTTTTATTAAGCTTCCTCTGTGGGTTGCACTGTGCTAAACTTTGGGGAAAGCATGGAAGAAATGGCTCTTGCCCTCAAGAAAGTTACAGTTGAATGTGGGACAAATATGAGAAGTATACATATTTATCATATAATATGGTTATCATCAATTGCAAGGTAAGTCTACTGCTAAAGAAACATAAAGTGACATTAGGGGGAACCAAACTCAAGTGGGAAGGCAAGCAAAGTGCATATTTTTAAGAGGATACTATAGGCTAGAAAAACCTTGAAACATGACTAAACTGGAGTTAGCTAGACGGAGGAGAGGGTAAGTGGGAGAGGACATGATAGCAAAAGGAAGAGCAAGAGCAAAGTGACGAGGGCAAAGAAGGGTGTGCTAGAGGGTACATAAGGGACAAGTGCCAGGCAGCATACTGTGAAAGGCTTTCTGTGCCATTCTAAGGAATTTGGATTTTATATGGAAAGCTGCTAAGAGAATTTATGCAAGGAAAGGACATGAGTTTTACTATTTTGAAAAATAATACACTAACAGTACAGAAGGTATATCAAAATTCAAGCAATTGGGTAGATAATGGTTTCATTCATTGAGAAAAAGAACAAAAAGGAGAACATATGTCTGACAAGGTGACAGGTAGAAGTAAATTGATAGCGAATTCAGTTTGGGATACATTGAGTGCTTAGGGAAATGTTTAGGAGAACTGGACAAATAAAGAGTTTCAATTTAAGAGAGAGATCAAAATGCAAGAAAAATATCATAATCATAAAGCTTTTCATAATAATGTGCACAGTCTCTTGACACAATTTTTATTTCTTGTCTTCCCTTATAAGAAATAAAACTATTGAGGGGAAAGACAGGATTTGACTTGTTTATTTCTGGGTTCTTGGCATTTATAACTATGTCTGGATCACAGTGCCACTCATGAAATATTTTCTGAAAAGATTAATTTTCAGAATTGTACTTGAAGGACATGTGTTTAGATAAAACTACTTCTTATAGGGAGTGGAAATCAGAAAAAACATAGAGTGTACCTCTCAGTTAAACACTGGGCCAATGATGCCATGTGATTCTGAGAAAGAAGCACCAGGGAATTAGGAGATTACGGTGTTGTAGAAAATAATGAGATTGTGGAAAACTGCTTCAAAAGTCCTAGAGCACTATGGCATTTATTAATGACCTCATAAAGAGGGTCAGTGTGCTTCCAGTGCATAGAGGGAAATGAAGTTTGAGAGCTGAGAATGGTGGAACTAAATGAGATGAGAATATCATTACTCTTTTCAGGCACATGGGATGGAAAAGAGAGCAATAGCTTCTCAGAAATACAAATCAAAGAACAATTTGTTAGAAGATTTTTTATTTACTTATTTTTAGAGAGAGGGGAAAAGAAGGAGAAAGAGAGGGAGAGAAACATCAGTGTGTGGTTGCCTCTTGCACTCCCCCTGCTGGGGACCTGGCTTGCAACCCAGGCATGTGCTCTGACTGGAAATTGAACGCATGACTCTGGTTCTCAGGCTTGTGCTCAATCCACTGAGTTACACCATCCAGGATGAATTGTATGTCTATTTACTTACATTTTCACTGGGAGCTGTTTAAGCATGGTTAAGTAAAGGATTAGCAGTGAAGTAGAGAAATTAAAAAAGAACAGAGTAGTAATTGGAGGAAGAAGATCTATGGAGGGGATAAGACCAAGTCTGTTTCATTTCCACCTATATGTTGAGTTGTCTGCAAGCACAGGCTACACAGAAAACAGTCTTAAAAAATGGGCAAAGGATATGAACAGACGCTTCTCCATGGAGAGCGTACAGAGGGCCCATAGGTGTGTGAAAGGATGCTCAACTCACTAGCCATCAGAGAGATGCAAATTAAAACCACAAGATACTACTACCTCCAACTGGGCATAATGGCCATTGTTAGCAAATCAGCAAACAACAGGTGCTGGTGAGGAGATGGAGAAAAGGGAACCCTAGTGCTTTGTTGGTGGGAATGAAGACTGGCACAGCCACTGTGGAAAATGGTATGGAATTTCCTCACAAAACTAAAAATGGAACTGTCTTTTGATCCAGCAATTCCACTACTGAGATTATACCCTAAGAATCCTGAAACACCAATTCCAAAGAACCTATGCATCTCTATGTTCATAGCAGAGTTATTTACAATAGCCAAGTGCTAGAAACAGCCTCAGTGCTCCTCAGTAAACGAGAGGATAAAACAACTGTGGTTCATTTACACAATAGAATGCTGTGCAACAGAAAGAAGGAACTTCTATTCTTCACAGCAGCATGGATGGAACTGGAGAGCATTGTGCTGAGTGAACTAGGTCAGGCAGTGAAAGACAAATACCGTATGATCTCACTTATGAAAGGAACCTAATGAACGAAACAAACAAACAAGTTAAATAGAACCAGAATTATGAAAACAAGGAACAGACTGACAGGGACCAGAGGAGAGAGGGGAGGGGGATAAGGGAGGAAATAAAGGGAAGGGCCTAGTTAAAAAACAAGTATAAAATGACCCATGGACATGGACAACAGGGCAGGGATTAATTGTGGGAGTGGGGGGATGGGTGGGGCAAAGGAAAGTAATGGGGAAAATTGGGACAACTGTAATAAAACAACAATAAAAAAAGAAAGCAGTGCATAAAATCCTATTAATTGAATGAGTATACTATTGAATGAGATAATGTTGAAATATGTGAATATGCAAGGATCAGGGTCAGGAAACGTGTAGAATAGTTACTTTTAATTATGAGGGGACTCATCTGTCTTGCTTTACTTCTTCCTGGTTATCATGGCTTTGTACGAACAAACATTCATTTATGTTTTCTGGATATTAATGGGCTAAATGCTTTCTGGGCCCTGATCCCCCTTTCTGCTCCTAAACCCGTACCTTTGGTGCCCTTCTATCTCTACATAAAATTAGGCATGTTGTGAACACACATCTGGGTCCAGTTGCCCTCTCTTCCAGCTTGTTCTTCGGTTCTGCTAGCTCCATGCCTTTACCACTTATATTATTTTACCTGCATATGTACATCCTCAGCTCTAGCAAGAAAATTCACCCTCTTAACCAACTCACCCACACCCTGCCTGGTCTTGCTACCCCACCTATGAGCATTCTATGGAATATATAAAATTTCTAGGCAACCTTTCTTGATGTTTTACAATCAAATTGGTTTCCTGTCTCTTGTAAAAGCATGTGAAAAATCTCACTCTCCCTTATGAAGTTATCAAAGACTACCCACAAAATATTCACTCAATGTTATAATTCATCTGCTGTTTTTATGAGTGGATTAACATCAACTTTCTCAGCCATGGTGACACACAGGACTGTGACATTTACTGGCATACCTCTTCCTCAAGGGTACACCTGGGAATGCTACCCAGTTACTCAAATGCCTGCTGTAACTTC
The DNA here is from genome assembly GCA_004024845.1 of Tonatia bakeri. NCBI lineage: Eukaryota > Metazoa > Chordata > Mammalia > Chiroptera > Phyllostomidae > Tonatia > Tonatia bakeri. The sequence continues at coordinate 6,505 of PVIA01007715.1, forward strand.
TCCCTTTTCTCCTACTCATAATTGGTATGAATAAGAATTATACTATGGAGGCAACACTGAATCCTCTCTAATGAAATAATTTCATCAACTTTAGTGTAACTATAGTAACAAATATTTTTGAAAAACCACACCAATATTCCAGACTCTATTAACAAGTCAGAACATAAATAAACCAGACTTAAGTGTGTTAAAGGATAGAAAATTTTACTCTGCATTGCTGTAGTCTATACACTAAATCTTCACTAGCCATCTTGTCTATTTGAATTTTTAGAAATGAGGGGATTCAGAAAAGATGTCCCCTCACTAAATTCATCACCAGAATAGCAATCCAAAGTTTATGCTTTGATCTTGACTGAAGTACAATGCAACTAATGTTGATTTGTATTACAGAAGATGTATTAGTTATTATTGCATAGTAAGTTACCTTAAGAAATAGACATTTATAACTTTTTTTTTTGCTGTCTTGCTTGATTTCTGTGGGTCAGAAGGAATCCAGGAACAGCTCAGGGTCTCTCATGAGGTTCTCTTGAGATGTCAGTGGCGGCTGCAGTCGTCTCTAGGGTGGACAGGACTGAAGATGTGCTTCATGGTGGTTCACTCATGCCTGGTGAATTGGAGCTTGTTGGTGGTAAAAAGTCTCAGTTCTTCTTAATATGCACCTCTACCAGGAGACTGCTGGAGTTCCTTGAGTGAGTGGTACAAGAGAGTATGTCAGAAGCCTCAGTGTCTTTTGTGCTTATCCTGGGGTCACGGGCCATCATTACTGCAGTACCTTATTAGTTACCCAGGTTGGCTACATTCACTGTGGGAGAGGACTCCACAAAGGCATCAGTAGCAGGACCTGAGGATCTCTGGGGTCCTCTGGACTCTCACAGAAGTCTAGAGTTTTATAGAATTTATATAAGTGGCACCCTGGTTGAGTGACTCAGTTGGTTGGAGAATTGTCCCATACATCAAAAGGTTGCAGGCTCAATTCCCAGTCAGGGCACATACCTGGATTGTGGGTTATATCCCTGGGTGGGGTGGATGAGGGAGGCAACCAATCTAAGTTTCTCTCACACATGGATGTCTCTCTGTCTCCCTCCCCCTCTCTCCATCTCTGTCTCTCTCTATCTCTCCCCCCCCCACACACACACTTTCTTTCTCTTTAAAATCAATAAACATATTCTTGGGTGAGGGTTAAAAATAGAAAGAACTGGGGTATGAGTAAGTGGGAACTATATATATGGATATAGAGGTACCCCTGTGCATTTAAATATTTTTAGATCATGTGTTCATATGTGTGTGTTTCATACTAGAATTTCCCTTATAATAAAGATGTCTTGTTTACCTCAGACTCTACACTCTCATAATACTCAGCTTAGTGCCTTCACTATAATTAGTGCTCAGTAAAGATCTATTAATGATAGAGAAGATGTATATGACTTGCTTTTAAGGATCTCAGAGAGACCTCCAAGTCCAGATTGGTTAAGTTGGCTCTGTTAACTCCGAAGGCCCGTGTGTGACTTTAATAATGGATGTTGCAGAGCAATTCAGTCCTCCTCCCAGAAAGCTGGAACTCCTGCCGGGATGTGGAAAGCAGATGTGTGTGTAGTCCTGACACCAGCGACTGTGTTGTATTTCTGGATTAGATGATTGTTAAAGGAAGGTGGTGTCAATGAGCTTTATTCTCAGGATTTACTGCTAATGTTTTCCAGACCCACGGGGATCTTCTCCACTAAACTTAAGAGACTTAACAACAGTTCTGGGAAGTCTGAGACTAGTTCTGAGTCTCATTAATGCAGCGAATTTGTCATCTAATCTTCTGACTTGAAGCAGAAGAATGGCCTAACTAAAACCTTGTTCACGTTACATGTGTCATTTACCCTGAACACAGATGTGTAATCCAGGACAATGGCTGCCAGCCCAGCATTACCCCCACCCATGTTACTGCAGTAACGCTGTGGTGCGACAAGCCGGCAAAGAGTTGGAATTCAAGGGCAAATCATGTAATTCAACCAAGTCTCTGTTGCCTCTTTGCCTTGTGAAAATAGAGAGGAACGCTGAAATGTCTTACAGGACTCTTGTGACAAATACCTAATAAAGATCCAGGCAAAAGCACTCTATAAGTACAAAACAGTACATATAAAGCATGCTGTGACATAATGATACAATCTAAGAGCATAAATATTTTAAAGATAAATAGCAGATTTTTGCAATGCCCTCAATATCACTAATGCCTGAGTAATCATGTCTTCAAGAAATCCATTCTGCATTAGACCCGACTGCAAGACTCTCCCAGCTTAACCAGGATCCACCTTATTACTTTTTGTGTGGCAAGTCCAGCACTGTTGGATTGAGTCAGGCTGCATGGTGCCAATGAAACACAGCGAGTTAGGTAAAGAAGAAAGCTAGACCATTTTAGTCACACTGACAGACCTTGGTCCTCGTATCTTTTTACTCTGCCCGTTAGACCTTTTGAATGCTGTTTTGTGAATAATGACACTTTGACTTTACGTAGTAGAGATGATTACTGGCTCTCAACCAGAATGTTTTACAGACATTCTGTATACAAGGTAATCTTAATCTTTTCTGTATACAAGGTAACCATCTGGTGACTTGCTTCTGCACCTCTATCCCCCATCCCAAAAAAAGGCAGATTTGTTAGGTGAAGATATCAAAAAATTTCTGTTTAGGGAGCAGAATGGCAATGGAAGGTTTTAATCATGTTTGATTTATTTTGTAACACCTTAACCCTTCCTGATACATATGTTTTCTGACAACACATTTTTACTCAATTAAATTTATTTTATTCTGAAGCGTTGGAAGAGGAGTAGGAAAGAGGGAAAGAATTGTATTAAATCTTCTACAGTAAACGGGGGTTTCCTAGAAAGTAACCGAGTAGCATGGAAGGACATCAGAATAGGAATCCCAGTTTTGTCCACTGTTAACTGTGTCAGGTGGACAAGAGGCTTATTATTCTAATTTCACAAATAAGAAAAATGAGACATAAACATAAACGTCTACCTGTGTATAAGGATTAAGTGAAATAAATTTGAGTCTCTATTTTGAGCATTTTGAAATGAACAATAGACTGGGGATTTAAAAACAATTAAATGGGCCCATCCAAATGTGTGATTAAAAATGCTCAGAGGTATATTTTGTACTATTTACAGCAAGACCAGAATGCATTTTAAATTGATCCTTGATCATATTTTCAGTTTTTAGACCTTGCTCTGCCTCATTCTCCCTGTGATAATAACTATAATTACATCCATTCCTCATTATAAAGCTGTTCTTTTCTCTTTCTTGACATGCTGTCTCCATTGACTAATGATGGCGAAGATTTTTCCTGAGATTATTTATAAAATTCAGGAGATTGTGAAGGAATGTTATATGTAGTCTGCATTATATGCCTTATTCTACTTTTCTTCGCTACAAAATAAATGTGTCAAAGTTAATGTTTGCAACATAAGCTAAGTACCTATTTCTACGTGTGTTAGCTTCTGAGAAGGAAGTGAAAGCTGTCCTGTCTAATTTGCCCAATGCTTCACCTTTATCTGTCCTTAAAACATCCAGATAAATTTTATTTTTCTTCTTCTCTCTTTCTTCCCTTAATCTTTGTAAGGACTATTAGAGTGTATTTTCTTTTGTTTTTAAATCCCTTTCCCTTCCCTTTCTTCTCATGCCTGGAGTCCTTAATAAAGATTTTAGGTACATTCCACTTCCAGTCTAGCATTTTTTGTAGTTAAAATTAAGTTTCATTAGATGGACAAGTATAGAATATTATTTATGTTTTTAAGGTTTTGGGGAGTGGGACTGTGGACAGAAATGACTTTTCATATTTGCTTATAAATAAATAACCATATGTCTATAATCAATAGAGACCCTCTATATGTAATGTATCCTTTTCTCATGCATTTCCCATTAAAGATGAGCTTGTGTTTCCTGACACGTTTTCAAGTGAATGATTTTATAACAATGCTTCTGTATGCCTACATTATTTTATTCACTTGCATGTCAGTCTTGTATTTTCTTTCTTATTATCTTACTGGTATTTACTTGAAGTAATTGTCTAGTTCATGTAAAACTATTTACTTTATTTTAATTACTTTAAAGGGAAAGAAATTCTAATGTACATTGATCTTTTTTTATCTTTTACACTCAACATACACTTTATTATTATGAAAATCTTTCCCTACCTACCTCATATGACCTCCCACTCTGAATCAATGGTCCCCTAACTTATTATTGTATAATATTATTGTAATCCTTCAGTGTGTATTGTAATTACCATATGTGTTTTTCTACTCTGTTCCCCATAGTAACTATGACTTCTTTCAGGGCATGGATCCTATCTTATTTAACTTCATTTTTAACACATAGCATTGTGAATGGCCAAAATTACGTCAATAAATGTTGATATATAAATAAACCAGCTAATTTTTTTATATTTAAAGTTTTATTTATTGCCATCATTGCATTTATCCAATCTCATTGTTTTGGTTGATTTCTAATAACTACATTAACCAAAAAGTGGCAATAAGCAAATTCTTTTTTAGACTTATACTAAACTTTAGAACTAGTATTACTATGTAGTTAATTTTTTTATTCAAAACATTTGTTTCTATGTTAATTTCCTTCAAAGAAATCTTTGACCTAATGTTGATTTCTTAAAGTTATATTTAGTTATCTTTAAGATATTCTTGAAATTCCAACAACTCATTTTGGTGGAAATTAATTAAATTATATACAAAGACATTAGAAAATCCTATTTATTTTTTTCCTTTTTTATTTAGTTGTTCAAGTACAGTTTTCTGTCTTTTACTCCCTCCCAACCAACCCCTGCACCAGCCCTCCCCATCTCCCTCCCATTTCCACCCCCCTAGTTTTTGTCCATGTGTCCTTTATATTTGTTCCTGTAAATCCTTCCCCTTTTCTCCTGGAATTCCCTTCCCTGTCCCCTCTGGTCAGCCTGTTCTCTATTTCAGTGTCTTTGGTTATATTTTGCTTGCTTGCTTGCTTTTTGTTGTTGTTGTTGTTTAGGTTCCTGTTAAAGGTAAGATAATAAGGTATTTGTCTTTTACTGTCTGTCTTATTTCGCTTAGAATAATGCTTTCCAGTTCCATCCATACTGTTGCAAAGGGTAGGAGCTCCTTCTTTCTTTCTGTTGCATAGAATTCCATTGTGTAAATATACCATAGTTTTTTGATCCATTCATTTACTGATGGACACCTAGGTTGCTTCCAACCTTTGTACTATTGTAAATTGTACTGCTATGAACATTGGGGTGCATAGATTCTTTTGGATTGGTGTTTCAGGGTTCTTAGGATATAATCCTAACAGTGGAATTGCTGGGTCAAAAGGCAGACGCATTTTTAGTTTTCTGAGAAAATTCCATACTGTTTTTCATAGTGGTTATACCAGTCTGCAATCCCACCATTAGTGCACTAGGGTTCCCTTTTCTCCATAGAGGAAAGAATAAACAAATGGGATCTCATCAAAATAAAAAGCTTCTGCCCAGCTAAAGAAAATGGTATTAAAATAAAAAGAAAACTAACTATATGGGAAAACATATTTTCCAATGATACCTCAGACAAGAATTTAATCTCCAAAATATATAAAGAACTGACATGACTCCACTCTAAGAAGACAAGCAACCCAATTAAAAAATGGGTAAAGGACTTGAACAGACACTTTCCCAAGGAGGACACACAGAGGATCCAGAGACTCATGAAAAGATGCTCAGTATCGCTAGCTATCAGAGAGATGCAAATTAAAACCACAATGAGATACCTCTTCACACTGGTCAGGATGGCCATCATAAACAAAGCAACAAACAACAAGTGTCGGAGAGGTTGTGGAGAAAAATGCTACTATTTAAAGGTATTCTAGAGTCTACCTAATGCAGCTTTACAAAACTTGGTAATAAAACTCATTTAGATTGATGGATATGTATGCACCCAGAAAAGATGGGTAGAATATTAATCCATTTTATTCATTCCAATGAGAAGCTATGGAAATAAACTAGAACACATCCAAGTTTTTGGAACTAGGCTCATGTTTACAAGACTAAGAAGTGTGTACCACAGTGTGATTTGGTGGTGTAGTATTAGTCTAGATATCAATTAGGTCTCACTTACTTACCATTTGAAGTTTGTTTCTGGTTTTCACAAATCTGATGCACTTGCAGAAGGGCTTTTCTCCATCCCAGGCTCAACCCAAAATACATCCCCCAGCATGGAGATGGCAATGTAAGCTACCATGTAGGTGGCATGCCAGCCTTCAATCACCTTGGACCAAAATTATACATGTCACTTTAGGCCAAATCATTTTTCCTGGTCACCATGCATAAATTCTATATACATAATAGATTGACTTGTCTCCATGGGAGCCAATACAAAAGCTTGCCAGTCTCTGTATCCAATCCAAAGGGAGGGTCATTAACTGTGCCCAGTAAGAAGGAAAGCACCAGAAATGGGAATTCACTGGCAATCTCTACATGTTTGCTCCAGTATGTCACATTAAATGTTTTTCACAATCAAAACACTGTTCTCAAAGTCAAATTTTTATATATGACAATTCAATTACACATAGATACTAAAAACAAAAACAAAGAAACAAAAACCACCATATCATTGCTTTTTAAATCAATTTTTATAAAAAATGTCAGTAGTATTTGTTCATATTTTAAGAAGAAATAGGTATAGCAGCAAGATTTAATATCCTTTGAGTTAATATCAGGTATTGTGATCCCTCCTACATTTGGCTTGTTTAACTGTTTGTTTTTTTTTCAGTAAAAACTCAATGTGCATTTTTATTAACTAAGAAAAGAGTAAGCTCATTTCATCAGTCATGAAATCATCCCTGCATCTCCCCATTCACGCGCTGCTGTCCAAAATGAGAGAATGAAAGCATAATTAAAATTCATACCCTTTTTATGGAGACTCTGAAGTAATAAAATCTACAAAGTAGGCTGAAAATAAATTGCTACATGGTTTTTGCTTTCCTTCACTTTCAATCAGATACTCATGATGTCTGCGAAAATCACAGGCTGCAAGCTGGAGCAAGAGATGGCTGCACAGCAGCACCTGTTTTAAGGTTTATCTTCTCTAAGCTCTTTGAGGATAAATAAACATGGTTAGCAATGAAATATTTCTGAGCTTTTATTTGACTAAAATGTAGGCTTGACTTAATTAGCAAAAATCAGCTATATTTTGGTAAGATTAGAGAAATGACTACAGAGACCTTTGACTCCTATTCAGGAAAACAGCAAGTTATCAGCACACGATCATCACATAGAAGAACTCTTCTATGAATAACATCTAATGCCAAATAGATCAGTCTAAAATTTTTAGTCTAACAGATTCTCCTTTAAGCCATTGACTGTATATTTTAATGCAAAGAGAACCCAAACATTGAATTGAAAAACTGCTTAGTTAATTCAGGTGGCAATTGTGTCCCTTGTATAACCCAAGAATATTTATTTTACTTGCTGTCTCTGCCTTTGTTTATTTATATGTAATAAGGCATTTTTATAACATAATTATCTAATTGTTATAGCATAATTGGAAAAATTATAGGGTTTAATTTCTTTCTTTTTACATTTTTTGTTCAAGTACAGTTGTGTCCATTTTATAGGGCTTAATGTCTAATGCACAGAGTTCTAAAGACTGAAAAATTAAATTCATTTAATAATTTATATCTTGTCTAATTTTATGAAAAAATCAAATAAAATTGAAATGAGGGGTCCTGTGAAAAGATGTTCAGAACCAAAAAAGCATGCAAATGAGGATAAATATAAAATATTATGTACCCAGGGATTATGTTGGTGGACCAAATACATCCTCAGATTTGTGCCTGTGTTTCAGAGCATCCATAAAAAGAGAAAAATGTATTCAATTAATACATAGTAACTAATCAATTAATTCAAAATGAAAGAAAATAAACAAACAGGAAGAAAAAGAAAGGAAGGAAGGAAGGAAGGAAGGAAGGAAGGAAGGAAGGAAGGAAGGAAGGACAGAGGAAGGCAGATCAAGTTTTCTTGGTTTGGAAGTACTTTCTGGAACTAACAGCTGAAAAAAATGTTTGCCATGGATGTACATACAGGAAGATTGGGTTAAGTATTTAAAATATCTTGGTAATAATTGTGATAATAAGTTCCTATTACTTATTTCAATATACCACATTTATGATTCTAATGTCATAATATCCCATAACCCATTTATTCAACCATTGGTTGTATATATAATTAGTGTTGGTGTTAAGGAAGAACAGTGACATCTTGTCCCTACCCTCATGGCTCACAGTTTAGAGAACATATGGAAATATAGGCAATTAAATCATATTATTAGAGAATCCAGTCAAAGAGGGTGAAAGAGAGTGGTGACGAAAGAGTCTTCTAAGCTTCTGGGAAAAATCTGCAAACACCCTGAGGGGAGAGTCATGGCCATTCTGAGAACTGAAAGTAGGCATACAGGGGACAAGGATGAAAGATAAGAGATAAGATTACAGGAGTAAGCAAGTAATTAGATTATAAAAAGGCCTTATAGGCCATCTTAAGGAATTTGGCCTCCATTGTGAAAAGATTGAGCCAAGGTGAAATTTGCGATTTACCAAAAATAAAGAAATAAATATAAACCACAACAACACTGAACTCCAAACCTGCCATTGTGTTGACCTTTAATAAAAAGAAATGTGTATGAAGTGCCAAAAGGACAGGGGAATTTAATGTGTTCCATGTGCCCTCTTCCCAGTTCCTAATGGAACAGTTCATTTCTACTCCAGGAGGAACTGAATTGCAAGGACACAACAGTTCCCTTGCCATCTGGAGTCTCTTAGAACAGATGCATACTCTATCATCCTGACACAGGTCATACATCTGGCATGGCCTGCTCCCATCCAGGTAGGTCATTTGGTCCTGTCTAAAATGTCTACCTTAAACCTTAGGTAAATTCCATCAGGTCCTTCTTACTTGGTCCTGTTCAAATTGTCCAGGGACAACTTGGTCCACACCAAAACATTTTTACCTAGTCTAGCGAGACAAAAAGGGTTATAATTGGGCAATACAGCCAAAACACCATTACTATACCAATAAAACGTGATAGTATTTGTTATGTATTAATCCCACAAGTCAAAAGTATAGATACAGGGCTTTCTGGTCAAGATGGCAGTATAGGTAAATGTGATACTCAAATCCCCCAACAACCACATCAAAATTACAACTAAACTATAGAACATCATCATTCAGAACCACCTGAAATCTAGCTGAACAAAAGTCCTACAAATAAGGATATAAATAAAAAGTCATATCAAGGCTGGTAAGAAGGGCAGATACAAAGAACAGGTTGCTCCCACACCTAGGTGTGTAGCATAAAAACCAGGAGCCATATCCTGGTTTTGGTGGTCCCCCCTGGGGATCAAGGTTACCAGTGCCTCACCAGGCCCCCAAGCCAGTTCTGGGAAAAGAAGTCCTCACTTCTAGCTGTAAAAACCACCAAGGATTGTAACTGAGTAAGACAGAGGCTCCTGGTACATACAGAGGGACACCAATTCAGAGGATACAGATTTAACACCATTTGCCCCACCCTGGTGATTCCTTGAGGCTTCCCCAATTTCCAGGCTCACCCAAGCCATTTCCAGTTGCTTTTCCTACAAACAGCTTATCTTGTCTCATGCTTTAGACTTTCCTAAATATCTCTCAAACAAGTAACACCCGGGTTCAGTGTGCCCCATACATTTTGTTAAGTGGCCCCCAGCCTAGCATTAGCAGCAGCTGGACTTGGTTTGTAGCTTAGCCTTTCCTGGGCATCCCTAAGCCCAGCACAAGTAGCAGCCATCTTAAGATGATTTGTAATTCAGGCTGTGGCCTGAACTCGCCTGGCACTGCACAGTATACAGGTGGCAGAGGTGGCAGTTGACCTTGACCTGCACCTTCCAGGAGGCCCTATAGCCACCTCCACTACCAACACACTAAGAGGCAGACTTTAGTGGGCACCAGAGCCTCACTAAAGTAAGTCCTGCTCCATGGTGTCAGCCCCTGCACAGTTGATCCTCCACGGTGGTTATAGCAGATTATCAAAGCTGATCTGTCTAGGGGGAAATCCCTCCCATTTACGTGCCAGCAGCAATCAAAGCTCAATTAAAACAGAAGAGTGTACACAGTCCAGATGGGATGGGGAGGCACACCTTGAGTGCCCAGCTCAAGTGATTGAGAAGACTATACCACTGGACGCTACAGAACACAAGGTTATTCTGCTAAGCCCAGGAGACATAGCAGCTCTACCTAATACATAGAAGCAAACACAGGGAGGCTGCCAAAATGAGGAGACAAATAAACATATCCCAAATGAAAGAACGGAACAAAACTCCAGAAAAAGAGCTAAACAAAATTGAGATAAGCAATATACCAGATTCAGAGTTCAAAACACTGGTTATAAAAATTCTCAGTGAACTTAGGGGAAGAGTAGATGAACTAATGATAACTTCAACAAAGGTATAGGAAACATAAAACCGAAACAATGAAACATAAAAAAGAACCAGTCAGAAATGAAGAATACACTAGGGGGAGGGTGGTAATGGGAAGGAAGTAGGGAAGCATGGGTGGGCGGGCTGGAATGGGAGTAAAAGGGAAGAAAATGTACTTGAACAATGCTTAAAATAAAATTTAAAGAAAAAAAGAAATGAAGAATACATTAACTGGAGCCGAGGAAGGGACAGCTGTACTTGAACAATAATTAAGAATAAAGCTTTTTTAAAAAATAAAACATCAAGAGGCAAGTAGATGAAGCAGGGGATCAAATCAGAGATTTAGAAGATAAGGAAGCAGCAAAAAAACCTCAAAAATAACAGCAAAAAGAAAAAAAATGAGTATAGTGTAAGGAGCCTCTGGGACAATTTCAAGCACACCAACATCCATATCACAGGCATACCAGAAGGAGAAGAGAGAGAGCAAGAAAATGAAAACCTATGTGAAAAAATAATGACAGAAAAATGCCTTAACTTGGTGAAGGAAACTTGTATGTCTTCTATAGATATGCAAGTCCAGGAAGCAAAGAAAATCCCAAACAAGATGAACTCAAAGAGGTTCACATCAAGATACATTATAATTAAAATTCCAAGGGTTAAAGACAAAGAGAGAATCTTAAAAGCAGCAAAAGGAAAACAGTTAACCATAATGGATCTCCCATAAACCTCAGCTGATTTCTCAACAGAAACTTCACATGCCAGAAGGTATCAGCAAGAAATATTCGAAGTGACAAAAAGCAAGGACCTACAACCAAGAGTACTCTAGTCAGCAAAGCTATCATTTAGAATTGAAGGACAGTTAAAGAGCTTCCCAGACTACAAAAAGCTAAAGGAGTTTATCACCACCAAACCAGTGTTACAAAAAATGTTAAAGGGCTTTTTATAAAGAAAAAGAAAAGAAAAAGAAGGGGACTGGGGTAATGAGTGAAAAAGGTGAAGGGATTAAGAAGTACAAATTGAAAGTTACAGAATAGTCAAGGGGATGTAAATTACACAATTGAGAATACAGTCAATAATATTGTAATGACTATGTGTGGTGTCAGATGGATACTAAATTTATCAGGGTCATAACCTAGTAAATTATATGCTTATAATGATCATATATGCTTACATGATCACATGTAATGCTTTATATATTTATATAATACTTTATATATAAAGCATTACATATGATTATATATGCTTGTGATCATTGGGTTGTACACCTCAAACTAATATAATATGGATTGTTAACTGTAATCGAAAAATAAAAAGTTATTTAAAATAAAAAATAGATAAATATATGTTATGGGCTATTTAAATTCAGGGACAATCTTTAAGTTAATCATTTTTGACAGAGCCAAATATCAAAGACCATTTGGCATCAATCAAATATGCTCATAGACAGGACCAGATTTCAAGAACCTTTTGGCATGGACCAGATGTCCACTAATTGGCTACTTACATCAGCAACAGTAATAAAAAAAAATGTACTAAAATATACTGTGGGCCAAGGAACAACTGTTTGTCTTGAAGGCTTGTGGGGATACTGAATGCTTTATTTTTTTTTCTGCCTTAAAACAATAGCTTTACAAACTAAAATTCTTTATTATAACTATATGTTCAGTGAACTGAGGGCAGAGAGGTTTTCTTTCCTTAGAAGATGTGAGCTTGGAAACTTCTCTTCCCTGATTGTCAGGAGAGAGGAAAAACAATGGCTTCCATAGGTGAGCCTCACCTTTCAAAGGACACATCTAAGTCTCCACCACATAACAACCCCACCCCCGCCCAGACACATCACCTGAAAGAGATTGCTCTCTCAGAGCTGGAATCTAATTTCCTTATGCAATAAAATATTAAAATACTTAAGTAATAACATTCCCTAACATTCTCTGCTGTCTGATAATGCACAGAAATGGGGCAATTATGCTTCACCTCAGGTGGCCGATGAGTCACTTCAAATTGCGAGCATTATCTGATAATATCCCTGCCTGAATCTAAGTGCATTGTTATAATTATTAGCCATAAAGAAAGTGGAATGTATGTATAGGGGAAACAGTTTTAATTATTTAATTTGTTGTTATAACAATACAACCTTGCCATTGTCATTCCCACAGATTCACATTTCACAACAGGCATATCACACTTCAGTCGTTTGGCGTTTTTGTGCATGGATTCTAATTAAAAAACAGGAAAACATATAATTATCACTGCAAGTAAAGAGGGCTTCAGTGTACAACTGCTATCCAGGATATGTTAAAGTAAAACTGAAAACATGCTGAGGGATTGAAGAGAGTGTCTTGGGCAGTGGAACTGCATCAAGAATTTCAGTTCTTGAATCATTCACAGATTATTTTTGGAAGGTTTCTTTTTCTTTTATAGACAATAATTCTTACAGATATGTCTTAATTTGTCTTTGAGATATGGTTTGGGGAATGAGCGATCTTTAATAAGGTGACCATATGTGTCAACAAAAACGTGTAATAGTGTAAAAGCACTTGACTTTGAAGCCAGTAAGCATCATTCAGACCTTACCACAATCCTCTCGATGACCTCATAAGTCACAAGGCTTTAGCATATTTCCCCAGGACACTGAATTTTTAAGTACAGTCGGTGACACAAATACCTCAGGTTAAGCTATTTGGGTCATGCAAAAAAGAAAAAACAGAAATAACTAAGCTATGCAACTTAGAAAAGAGGAACTTAAAGGATATAATTCTTGTCCTCTATCATCTGCCAGGTCACTCAAAAAGAATTTGGAATTTGGTTTATTGATCTTCACTGCTTCAATGGGCGAACTATTATTTCCAAGAAGTAAAAGTTACCAAGAATCATTTTTCCTTAATATAAAATTTATATTTTTTACTTCGAGTCATGTATCACAAATACGTTACAGAGAAGGGTGTTTTTTATTCCCTGAGTGGGAAGTTGCTTAGAACAACTCTAGCTCCCCTTCCAATTTAACACGATCCAAAACTGTATAGAATGAATGCGGGACAAACAGAAAGGCTAGTGTTCAAAATATGTTAGCAAGTCGATGTCTATTTGATGGAGATGGGTCTCTAAAGGATAGTAACCCAACTTTCCCCATCTGCACCTCCACTCCCTCCTCCCACTACATACCCCACTAATGGTTTCCAGTGGCAGAAGTCCAAGATACAGTAATCCTGTTTGTTTGATGACTAAACATCCTTTCATGTCTGAAGGATCAACTCTAATAGTCAAACAAACTAAATTAGCTCCTAATACTAAAACCAGAGCACTCTCTGGACTTTAAAGAATGGCCTAAATCACCAATAGTCCAGCCTGATTGGTGTCTCTCTAGAGGAGCAATCACTTTGTTTCATTTTACTTGGTTATGACAAAATTGAGGGGATGTAATTGACCAAAAGGACACTGAATTTAAAATGCACGTTAAGCTTTTTGGGTAGCATGAATCTACAACTAGTGTACATAGAGGCCATGAACTGACATATGTTTCTCAATTTCAAAAAGCAAATGTTTGATTTGACTTGATTTACATTTAGGGTAAGTAAAGTTAAAACAGAGATGAAAGTCTAAGCTGTATGGAAAGAAAAAAACTAAGTCTGATTTGAATTTTACCTAATGGAAATTAGCCCTCTAGGGAGAGTAATTTAGTATAATTTATTTGTTCTGCTTATAGCCTCACTAGAGTTTATGGTTGCCAACATAACATTCTTTCATGAAGTCTCCCTTATACCATATGAAAACCTTTCATCTGTTAAGATTGCTGTCCTCCCAGACTTCAATGAGATAACCCTCTCTCTGGGAACATGGCAACAAGGGAAGGCCTGACCTTGAGGGATTCCATCGCTGCTAGCTATTTATTATAAGAATGAAATATGACACTCACTGGTTGTTTGTGGGTCTGGTAGATGAAAACAAAATGTACACTAGGAGCAAAAAAGAGAGCCTGAGAAGAAGCCAAAGACCACAATTTCTACATCATAATATGATTTCAGGCAGACTATCATGATGCAATCCTAATACAGAGATTAATGATTTATAAAGGGGAATTATTGAATAGTATTCCATTCCTTACACTTCTTAGGTGCTTTTCAAATCCTAGTAACTCTAGTATCAATTGATTATTCATTATTCTTCAAAAATAATGAAGATCATGTAGAAAGGAATGATATGATCATGACTATTAGCATAGTAAGGCCGATATTAAAAAGAAAACTTTTATTTTAGATACCAGACTTTATTGCATTTCTTAATATGAAATCAAGGATATTTAGAAGAGCATCATGCATAATCACTTGCTACAAACTTAGCACTTCTCTGCTATTAAAAATGGGGCTCCAATTGATGTGTTCTAAATTAGTCTCATTTTTTTATTGAAATAGAAAACACGCTTAATAATCTACTCCTGGTTCTCTTGCCAGAATAGAGCACGGTGAGGAAGTTTCATTTTTAGTACAGGTAACCTCGAATGTGTTACATCCTACCAACATTATGTTATGCAATATGTTTGGAATATATCTTCTTTCAATAACCTTTCAAACTACTCATTCTGCTGTAAACCATCTTTACCACTCCAGAAACTTGCATAGTACCCAAAATCTAAGCAGATCCGTTTTGTTTTGTTTGTCTCCCTGTATTTGAACTGAATAGTCTGTGTAGTTATCAAAAAGGGAAATAGGTAAAAAACTGAATCAGAAATAATATATCCAAGTATCACCTTCATCCATAATATGTTCTTAACTTCCAACTTAATATTTGCCTTTAATCAAAAAAGAAATAATGCATGTGTTATATTACCAGATCAAGTTAATTTTTTCTTTTTTCCTTATCATCATCCATTTTGGAATAAACTTTGTTCTCCATTTTTACATTAAATTAATTAGACACATCTAAAGAGCTACTAAAATTTAGCTTTGAATTGGGATAGTAAGTGAGATGGGGAAGAAATAAAATGAATGGAGTCCCAAATGGAAGAAGTGAAAATCTGGACAATGCCCTTACCAGAAAAGCTGTGGCAAATGTCTATTTTAAGTACAGAAGATAGTTAAGCAATTATGAATATTGTTTGATTAGCACTACTTGCCATAGAAGCCAGATTCTGAATTATATCAATCTATTTCTGTATTTATGTACCTTTTCTAGTACCCTACAGATAGCAGGGATAAATGTGCATCTATCTGGTTGAAAAGTATCTTTTCATTCATAATTAGGAGTTAATTGAACCACAGGATACTATTTTTCCTTTATTTTAAAAAGTGACATGCACATTGTATATCCTTTGTTTTCCACTAAAGAAATAGTATTGAAATACAAACCTGTTTAGAACATGTTAATTTTAACCATTAGTTTGAATTCAAATATTAAGTATTAATAAGTGATTCCTTATGTTCATATGCAACCTATAATGTGTTTTCAAGTTTGGTTGTTGCGCAATTCTGTTATTGTGTATTTGGACAGATGCAATTTCCAAAAATCTTTTAAACAGTTGATCAAAATGACAGAGGGTTTTTAAACCATTACTTCACATTTCTAAATATAATGTGATAACATAATAATCCTAATCATTCAAATAATCACCAATAATAGATAGTGACTATAAACAAAGAGTTTTAGAAATTCAAGAACATTTATAGCAAAGACACCATGCCCATGTCATAATCTATTACTTTCTTTTTCTTTTTTTTTGTCTAACCCTCAAAAAGTTTATTTTTATTTTTTTATTGTTTATGCTGTTACAGTAGACCCAGTTCTCCTCCTTCTCCCCTCCCCCTTGCCCTCCTTCTTGATCCACTCATCTACTCTGGGCGCTTATGTTATTTCTGAATGTTGGCTATTGTAAATTGTGCTGCTATAAACACAGGGGTGCATAAGTTGTTTTGAATTGGTGTTTCAGGATTCTTAGGGTATATTCCAAGAAGTGGAATCACTCAGTCAAAAAGCAGTAAGTTACTAGACCTAATAAATACATTTGACAAAGTAGCAGGATACAAAATCAATACTCAGAAAACGATGGCATTTCTATGCACTAAAAATGAACTATCAGTAAGAGATACTAAGAAAACAATCCCACTTACTACAATAGCAACAACAAATGAAGTGCCTAGGAATAAATTTAACCAAGGGGGTAAAAGATCTGTACTTGGAAAACTATAGGAAAATGAAGAAAGAAAGACAAATAAGTGGAAGAATATACCATGTTCGTGGACTGTAAGAACTAACATTATTAAAATGCCCATACTACCCAAAACAATCTACAGATTCAATGCAATTACCATTAAAATGCCAATGACATGTTTCATAGATGTAGAACAAATAATCCATAAATTTTATATGGAACCAAGAAAGATCCCAAATAGCCTTAGCAATCTGGAGAAAGAAGAACAAAGATGAAGGGATCACAATATCTGTTATCACTCTATATTACAAGTCCACTGTAATCAAAACAGTCTGGTGCTGGCATAAAAACAGACACATAGATCAATGGAACGGAATAGAGGGCCGGGAATAAACCCACACCTTTATGGGCAATTAATCCATTTATTTTCAAGGACATTAGGATAAAATCAAATTTCTTTTTTATCTGAGATGGCTAATACAGTTGTAATAAAAAGATATTCAAGCTTGTTCATCAGACAAAAAAACAAACAAGACAAACCTCACTCTGATGCGACCAGTCTTTCATGCTTTGCTTTGAGAAGTTTCCTGACAAAATATGAGAAGGACACAACAAAGCCCAAAATTATCTTCCAGAAAGTAGACCCCTTGCACTATAAGCATTCCCTGCTAGGTGAATGTTCTAGAAAGCCATCTGTATCAGTGTACCAGCTGCCGTTGTTGTGAGAGTCTGAATTAGGCTTCAGTGAATTTTTCTTGAAACATCTTTCAATGTGTTTGCCTATTTCGTGATTACTGATTTACGAGCACCCCTGCCCACACTTCACTGAGTGTTCAGCAGCTTTTGACCAGAGATGGCAGGACCCCCATGCCCCACCTTCCCTAATCACCCAGTCTCTCCCTGAGTGACTTTTTTGGTTTCCCCAGATGAAAAATATCCTCAAAGGAAAATGTTTTGCTGATGTGGAAGAGGTGAAACTAAAAACAGCAGAAGCACTAAAAGGCATTCAAAATCGACGAGTCCACTGTTTTGAGCAGTGGAAAAATGTCTCCGTAGGTGTATTGCATCAAATGGAGAGAGCACTTCAAAGGTGACTGAAGTTTAAACATGTAAGAATAAACATACATTTTTTTTATATACAGATATCCTCTTAGGGGGAAGTTCCCTCTTGTAAATTAACCAGGTCAATAAGTCAAACTGTTGTCTGGACTCTGTAGAAATATGTCATAGTAAACTAATTAAGAATGAGTATGTTTCTTCTGCTTAAGGAATTTCCGTTATCTAAAGACAGGTAGTGTTGCCTAAATTTCTAGAGCCAGGTTCTCAAAAGAGATCCAACCTGTTTTGTTGTTGTTCTGTTTTGTTCCTTTTTAAAAAAGGCCCCCATCAAGGGCAGATATTTTCTTAGGATTACTGTTTCTGTGCTACATTATCACGCCCCATCTCCCTTTCTGTCCTCAGGCCATACACCTTCATTCTCATTGCTTGAGCCTGTCTTGAGTAGAGATTAAAAGAAGAAAGAAGCAGTCATTTGCTTAGATGGGCAGATGCTTTTGAGAAAGACAGAAGAGAAGAGCATACATTTCACTTTCCAGGAGCAGGTCCTGAAAAATGGCATGCATTGCTAGTCAGTAAGTAGATGATTGATAGTGAAAATTACAAGGCAGTTGTGATTTCTCAGGGAAACAAGAGATAAGAAACTAGATATTGTCATGGTCTACGTTTCCTTTATTTTTCAAAAAATTCAAGGATTTTCTTTATTTTAAAATTACTTTTTAAACTGTTGAACTGTGTTCCTTGAGTGTGACATGGAGATTAAAATATGAGAATATAATTTATTAACGTCACAACTATAAAAGTAGTCCCTGATATTTATCTGCTAGTAAATTTATAACTCATTTGTTAAATTTCACAGCATACTTATAGAAAGAATGTTTTGTTTTGTATATTATACAATTGCTTGATTTTCTTTCAGAATTTTGTTTGATACCTTGAACAATGCTTTGTACATTATGTTCAATAATTATATACTACTCCATATTAACTCTTTTTTTGTGAGAAAGTCCTCCCAAAAGGACAAGTATAGACCTCAGTGAGTTTTCTTTATTTCTTCTAAAAATTACCAAAATAATTTAACTCAGCTTTATCCATTTATTTAAAAAATAAAGCCATTTCTTACTCATTTTTTTTTTGTTCCCCACCCAAGGTTTTGTTTGTTTTCTTGTTTTGTTTTGTTTTGGTAAGAAAGATTTTTAAGAAAAAAGCTACATATCCTCTGTCATTTTACAAAATGTATATGTCCATCTGTTGAAATTAAACTATAGTATATAGGCATATACTATGTATTGCATGTGTCTAAAATGTATACTATAATATTCTGGATGCTGTTATGGTTATTGGAAATATGTACTCTCAGTAAATACTGTACTTTTAAAAAATAAACCATTTTAAATCAGAAGCTATATGATTCTTTATATTTTACATAAGATTTATCATTTGTAGTTTTTTATATGTGTCAAGATTATAAATTACTAGAGTAAGAATAAACAAATATTTATATACATATTTATTATTTAGATAACTGACATTTATATTATATATAAAGATATATATTTATGTGTATATATGTATAGCTTATACATATGTATGTGTAAATTAAGTACATATGTGAAGATATATCTTTATATATATATCTTTCAAAGACATATCTATATATGTATTATTTTAATACAATATTGAAAAATAACACTTTTCAAAAGCCATAAAATAAAACATTTGTCAGCATCTGCACTGTAAAACTGTTTACCAGGTGCTCAGCTGCATAAATTGGGTGAAAACAATGTCTTTATCTGACATGGTTATTTCATTCAAGCAGGTCTAATAATTGAGCTGTGAAAGCTTAGAACCATTTGGTTTGCTGTATTTACTTTCTGTTCTTTAAAGCTTGACACTGACCTTCATCTAAATGAGAGTTATACTGAAATTATCTTTTTAAATATCTTGGCATCTTAGTAGCATGTTTTATAAGATAATTTTTGTTTGCTGTATTTTTTGACATCAAGAACTATATAAAAATGTTCTTGGTGACAAGTTGAATTAAATCATAATTGTCTTTCACTGTCATCATTTGATAAAGCCATATAGTTTTTATTTCTCTCCAATATAAGTATCTAAAAAGAAAAAAAAAGCAAAGAAAACCAAAAGCAACTGTAGAAATAAAGTAAATAATCAATAGTGAATTTTTAAGTGAATTTACTTTTTTATTTTTATTCTATTACAGTTGTCCCAATTTTTCCCTCTTTGC
Organism: Tonatia bakeri; assembly: GCA_004024845.1. Lineage (NCBI taxonomy): Eukaryota > Metazoa > Chordata > Mammalia > Chiroptera > Phyllostomidae > Tonatia > Tonatia bakeri. Next base: position 26,397 of record PVIA01007715.1, read on the forward strand.
CCTCCTCCATGCAGCCCATCCTCCCCTTCCACAGTCAACCCACAAAGGGCAACTGGAATTGCTGACTGAAAATACCAATCATAACCCCAGCCTAGCAGTTCAATTGGTTAAAGCATTGTCCCAAGAGACCAAGGTTCAAGCTTGATTCCTGGACATGGCGTGTATAATAATCAACTAATGAGTGCATATATAAGTGGAACAAAAACATCAATGTCTCTCTCTCTATTTAATAAATTTTAAAAAATAAATATCAATCATTTATATTTGTATATAATGTTAAATATCAAAAAGTCTCTCATAAACTGAAGTGAAAATCAATTAAATTATTAAGCATTAATTAAGTGCTCATTAGATTTTCTTAAACATGTAGATATTTTATATTATATAAACTTGTAATATACTTTTCATCTGTATCCTTTGGAATTTAGAAATTATTCATTGTATTCTTACACTCTCTATTAATTTCACTGAATTGGATCTAAAGCATTTTCGTGCCATTCCTTTAAGGGTCTCAGTTAAAAGATACAATTATAAATTTATTTCAGAGGATTTCCATGCCTTTTAAAGTACTGAAGTCCATGTCCAAACGTTTTAGCTCTTGGTCCTTTTCATTTCATCACTATTCCCTGTTACCTGGGTTAAACCTGTAAATTCATAATACCCACAGATATAGGTCTCTGACATAAAGTCATTACCTTGGTTTCTTCTAGCACTACCTGAACATAACAGCTCGTATATATAAATTCTGATTTAAGAAAAATTTTTAATCATGAGCTCTGTTGTTAGGTGCTGAATAATAATTTAAAAGAAAATTTGGTTTTTTAATCCATTACTTTTGCAACAGGTAATACATTTTAAGAAGGATTAAAAAATATTGCCCCTGGCTGGCATAGCTCAGTGGATTGAGCGCGGGCTGCAAACCAGGCATCGCAGGTTCGATTCCCAGTCAGGGCACATGCCTAGGTTGCAGGCCATGTCCCTCAGCAACCGCACATTGATGTTTCTCTCTCTCTCTCTCCCTCTCCCTTCCCTCTCTAAAAATAAATAAATAAATAAATAAATAAAATCTTAAAAAAATATTTATACATCGTGAGGATTATACAAAATAAATTAAAATAAAATAAACTTAAAATAATTTTAAAAATTTATGTATCATGAGGATTAAATTATAAAATAAATAATAAGATAATACTTACAATTGATGGGCTACTGACTTAATAAGTCCAAATAAGTAATTATTTTCAATAAAGGACAAACTTCCAGATTAACGTTCACAGTACTCATGCAGATACTTCCCGATGTCGACAGGGGAGTGTGAGTGGAAGAAAGTAGGGGGGTGGAAAGACTACTCAACTACTTGACGTAAAGTAAGCAAAGAAACTTTAAAGTTTTGTCTTATTTACCAGGGTTTTGATACATAAAAGTATGAATTCCTATTTTCTGTACATTTACCTTTTATCAGAGAAGATGCACAAAATAAATCTGAATTTCACCACAGAATTTTTCCCCCAAGAATGTTATGATCTCCACAAGAACACATGGAGTGCTATGTAGGGATGATTGTGCTTACTGTGGGCTGAACTGTGGCTTCCCAAATTCACAGCCTGGACCCCCAGTACCTCTTAATGTGACTGTAGTTGGATATAGAGTATTTCTAGTGGTAGTTAAATAAAATGAGGTCTCCGGAATGATTAGTGTTCTTATAAGAAAAGACTAGGACACAGGTACCCAGTATCGATCATGTAAAGACAAAGGACGGGGAAATGGCCATCTCTAAGCCAAGGAGAAAGATGTCAAAAGAAACCAACCCTGCGTAAAATTTGGTTTTAGCAATCTAGCCTCTAGAACTGTGAGAAAACAAATTTCTGTTGTTTAAGCCACACTGTCAGGTACGTCGTTATGGCGTTCCTAGAAAACTGTTGATAATACAGTGCCAAATCCAAATCTAAACCAAAGTAGGTAGACTTGTGCAGGAATAGAAGAATGGAATCTTAACAAAATCATCATTATGATCTAAGTTCTTCTGACAGTTAAGACATTAATAATTATTTTCTTTTTGGTTTATGCTATATTGGCTCAATTATATTGTGCTGAAATGGTAAACCTACCCAAAGATCTGTAATTATTGCTCCTAAAGCATTTATCTGCTTAAATATTAAGCTTTGGGTATTTCCATAGAGTTAGAAATGCCCTAATATTGATTACTTTGCACCGCTAAAACTTCAGAGCTTGGAATGATGTTTAATATAATGTTTTTTTCTGGCTCTACTATGATATAAAAGAAATAGGAATACCTGCCATGAAATCAAAGACAGACATTGATTTATGCTCTGGGATAAATGAATTGAAAATTGAATAAAGACAAGAGAAAATAAAATTTCCTAGACCAAGAACAAATGGAAATTGATTTAATTTACTGAAAAGAAATCACCTCTTTGAGTAGTCAAGGAAAACATTAGGATCTTGCTGACTACCAGGAAAGGACAAATTAGAATTAGAAGAATCTATGAGTATGTGGACTCCAAATTACTGTAGTACCTTTCTGGTAAATTTCCCCATTTTAAACAAAACATTATGAAACATTTCAGGGAATCAGGGCTTTTTTCCCTTCACCAGTAAAGTATAATGATATTAAAATATTTTCCTTGCTTTGGCTTTTAAAGAAATATTAAATTATATTCCATTTTGCAGGCATACAACACACGCCTTCTTGATAGTGGTACTTGAAGCATAAGGGCATTTACTGTCTATGGTTTTCCTAATAATTTTTGATTCTCCTTAAATAAACTTAATATTCCAAGAGGCATGGATTGAAATCTTTGGACAGTGAGAGATGGGGAAGGTCACAGGTAGGTGATAGATTTCTTGTGCCTTTGGACTGACCTCAGACAAACACTTTTAGATTGACAGCATGAAAGGGTCATGTCATGCCAGCAACCTGGCAGCCTACCAACTGAAATAAGACAACAATGGAAGCTGAAGAAAAAAATGTACATTTTAATACTCTCTGTTCTGAGGAATTATGTGGTAGAATTGGAATAAAAGCACAGTACATAAAAATCCTGGTGATTTGAACTTCTTTTTTAAGTACACCTTGAAGGAAAATTGCGAAAAGAAACTGCACAGGAGTTAGAGTAGTACAAAACGTATTAAAGACTTGGCGTCAGGTGTGTGGTGTAAATTTAGACAGAAGAGGCCAGACATGTGGAGTACACACATGTTTCTATTTGAAGGCCACCTCCAAGCTCTTTGTTGGGGGAGACTTCCCCTTTGGGAAATGTCTAGTCTCACGTCAATCATCTGGTCAGAAAGTGGGGAGGGAGGTCAGCTTTAACTGGTGGCCTGGAGAATCACCTCTTCCCCTGGCTAGACACAGAAGACAGGTTCCAGCATTTATAATCACTCTCTGTATTTTACTTTTGTTATTCCCCAGCCACCTTTAAAGTGCTCGAGTAGATAGCTTAGTGAAAGCTATGCTTTAGGGAATTAAGGGACTAGTTACATCCCTGCTGGAGGCAAAGCAATCTCTGGCAGAGCAAGTGGCAGAAATGTGGAAGAGTTCATCTGCAAGGGTTCACTATCAAATGATTTTGCAGAGCAGGAGACTAAAATGACAATTGACCACCAGCATGGGTTTTGAGAGTTCACAGTAATTACTTCTCAAGAAGACTCTGTAGAAGAATGAGCTTTCAAAAATCTATGGCGTAAAAGCTGACATCATTGATCTCTGGGCACTGCTCAAAGAACTTACTGAAGAGCTTGGAGAGGCCAAAGATTATTAGCTTAAAGTATTTGTCTATACAAGAAGATCATCCTGTTCCCCAAGAACTTAGAAAATGGAAAATAATTTACCCTCAATTAAAATGCAAAAGCTAAGCACAATCCATTTGAGCCGAGTGAAGCAGAGATGGTCAGTCTGATGTAAGCATGGAAAAATTCTCAAAATGAATTTATGGTAGTGCCCATGTGAGGACTGTCTCAGATGTAGAAAACCTAAATTAAGATTCATTTTATTCTGAGGTCATGGACAACATTATTTCTGTATTGAAATGAGTATATCTGATTATCACAGCATCACATACTTGGGCTATATATATATTAAATATGTAATTCATCCAAATCTTTTTCTTCTAAATATATACTCACCAAGCAACATTTCATTATGTTTTTGCTTCTCAGGCACATCTACAATATTTCATGAGCACTTCAAAATCTCAATATAGAAAGATATTAGAGGCTATGATACAGTTAGAAGTGTAGAAATAGAGAAGAGATTCAAGGCTGGGCTTCCATAATGTGCACATCTTTATAAATGTATTATATTTCTAATTAAGGAAGGTTGCAGAAGGACTAATAGAAATTCTGGTAGGCTAAAGCTGGACCTCTACCCTGTACAGGGCATTACTTGACACTCAAATTACATACAAAGAGAGAATGGTTGGTTCTGGCCCCTGACCCTTTATGTCCCCATTTATTTTTACTGTTTCTCCTTTGTTCTTATCACTGTCCAACATACCATACATTTTAGTTAATAATTCCAGCATTACTGTCCTCTTGCATTAGAACACTGGCACCATTAAGTCGAAGAATTTTGTCTGTTCACTATTTTCCTAGTGCCCAGAATTTTTCCATGGACATAGTAGATGTTTACAAACATTTGTTAATTCTGTAATCATACCCCAGTTAGCAATAGGTGCCATCTGTGATATGGGGGAGTCTCAGACAAGGTACTCCAAACATTTTGGTTTCAGGTAGGATCTCTCCTATTGTGAGATTGTTAGGAATAACCTTAACATTTTTGCTATCCAACGTTGAAATGTTACACCCACCTTTTGGTTACATAGAGATATGTTTAATTTTATAACTCTAAATACCTTATTTATTGATTGATATGTCTTCATTTCTTTAGGCCGAAGGTCTTTCCTGCATTCTTTTTCTTTGTTCTTCTCCTCACTTTTATTTAATTTAGATTGAAGATGTGATTATTCCAGATTATATTTGGAAAATATCTTTTTTTAATCCAAATCTCATTTTCCCAATAATTTTGATGAGGTGATGTTTCTGTTATGACTTCTCAGCTATTTATTATTCACCTTCTATTTACTTGAGAGTTTAATTATCATAATCTCACAAGAGACTCTCAAAAATCTGTGTATCTTAATATTGAACTGTAACTGTTAATTTACTATTTAAAGAATAAGATACCTATGTGAAAATGTATAGAAATATAAAGATAATTATTCCTAAATCTTCCCTGGCTTACATGAGGTGGTTGTTATCCCCCAAATTCAGATATTAAATATATCACGTTTTTCTTCCTCACCCCTCAACAAGTGCCTAACTAAGTCCACGCCATAACATCCCTAAAACTGAAAATCACCTTGAGCATTTCTTTTGTCAGAAAACACATTATCTCCTAAGTAGTCCATTTCATTGTCAGACAGTTCTGAAGGATAGGATGTTCTCAATACTGAAACAAACCCTTTTTGTCCTTACTCCTCAGGATAATATAGTCTGGTTTTGTCCTCACAATTCCTCCAAATAGGCCACCTGTGACCCTTATGACAGTAAATCTAGCGGACCAATGCCAGAATTATCTTATTCACTCAGCAGCATTGGTCACACTTGTCATGACTTCCAGTTCTTGACTTCTGGAAGGTTCCTTCTGCTTTTTTTTTTTTCAATTATAGTTTCCATTCAGTATGACTTTGAAGTAGTTGCAGATGTACAGCAAAGTGGTCGGAAAATCATGTGCTTCACAGAGTGGTCTGCTGCTCCTTCAGGCACCCCTGGCCCCACATGTATTTATCACAATAGTATTGGCTGTATTTCCTGTGCTGTAGTCTACTTCTCTGTGATTATTCTGTAATTACCAATTCGTTTGCTTACCAATTCCTCCACTTTTTATTCTGTTTTGTTCTCTATGTTCCTTTCTCCCGGATGTTTGTTCGTGTCTCTGGGCATTGCTTCTCAGTTCCCATGCCAGTATATCCACTTCAATTCAAAAAGAAAAATAACAATAATCTCCAAATATGTTTTGTACTACACAGAACATATACCAAAATTTTATGTTTTTCTTTAGATTTAGAGATGATTGACTTGGAAAAGCATCTAGTATTTGGTCTGGGACATACAAGGCACTCAGTAAATTGAAGTAATTCATTTTCCTACTTTGAAAGCTAACATTAATTAGGATGATATTTTAAAATAAAAAGTATATAAGGAAGAAATAAAATCTCATTTTCTGTGTTTGTTACTAAATTTGTTTGAATGACATTTAATATCTGCAACATTTTCAAGTATTTATCTTGGTTAACTGTTGATTTTAAGAAGATCATTGATGGTTAATTATTTAAACAAATTCAAGATACATTCACTTAAATATTTTCTCAGTTTTCAATTATAGTTGTACTTTAACTGTAGTGACTAAAGATAAAACAGTCTTTCTGTAGTGAAGAAAAACTATACATGTTTTATAATCCACAAATGTGGCCAGATTTGTTTTAATGGGCTATATGTCTTGAGAAGATAGCTTAATGCAAAGTATGTGAAAGATTTAAAGGTGAAGCAAATTCCCTTGTCCTTTTCTTTAATAAACATCATCACAATTGACCTTTAAAACTGATAAAGCTATAAAGAAAGACAAGAGCAGATGCAATATTCTGCCAGACCTCCTCAAATATATTTAACAGATGGCCAAGGCAATGATTCTTTATCCAAAGAGATTTCAAATTCAGTTTCATTTCTGTACTGATACTTTGTAATATAAAGTTTTTTTAATATAAAATAAATTGAAACAGGAAGTTAACTGAAAAATAAAAGAAATTTTTTTTCTTCTGCTAGTCTTAGAGAGGTTTTGAGATAGCGAGAACAATAGCTTCTAGCAACATAAGGAAATGAAATATGCAAGCAAGCATCTGTGTTTGTTAATTCTATGTCAAGCCTTAGGAATGATCTAAACACTATCCACAAGATATGGGAATTAGGTTGCCTTTTATTTGACCTCTACATTTTTGATTTGTTATATTGTCAGTTAATCTGTGAAAATGTTCAACCCAATCTTTTCAGACTCATAATCAACTAGAGTGGTATTGATCTTCCTATCATTCTCATCCCTTTGGAAATCATGTACGAGTAAGAATGTGCACACTCTTATAGATGATCTAAAGCTATTCAATATGTTCTTAGTTATAAGTAGCGCCTTCCAAATTTACTAGAGTTATAAACATCATGTAATGACATATACACATATATCCTTTCTCTTATCCACTCATGCACGTTTATATTCATACTGTTATAGTCACAGATACCACAGATTTCACTCCCAGATGTCTCACTGCCATATCTGCTCTGTCCTTACCTTCTAAACACCCTGACACAATTAATAGACCCTTGGCTATGAATGAATTGCACGCACATTTCCCAGAGAAACCCTGGAAGGAGGATTCCCTGAGCTGGCTTCAGTTCATTTGTTTTCAAACCTTTCTGCTATGGGTAGGAGACATCTCCCAGGATCTAGTAAATGAAATGTTGAAATTCAACACTGAACATTCATCTATTCTTCACCATTTTCACAAATTATTGATATTTTACCAGTACTGTTTTCCTTTTATCTGTATGTTTTAATACCTTTTGTTGTTAATGGTGATGGTCAACCCATTGGAGGTAATTTGTAGACATCATGACATTTCACCTGTAAATACTTTACCATCATTTTTCAGAATGAAAACATTTTTTCTACATAATCACAATATAATTAAAACATGTAACTTGAAATTAATTTATACCCAGTTTAATCCTTAATGTTGATCTGTGATATGATTTTTTTAAAAAGAATTAGGCCAATTTTCACATAGATTGTCCCAGTCTGGCTCTCTTTGACTGTTTCTTCATGACCGACTATATTGATATTAACTTTTTTTGTTTTGGCAAAAACATCACATAAGGGGTGCTGTGATTTTTTTTAATTGCTCCACATAAAATGGCACTTAAGTTTCATTTCACTGTTAGTGATGCTAAATTTGATCACTTGCTTAAGATGGCACAACAAAGTGTATCTACTCTACAGGTGTGCATTTAATTTATTATGAATAAGGAATGGATGGGTGATATTTTGAACCCAGTGAATATGTAATATCCCGACACTATTCGTTCAATGGTTTTTTCATCAACTGATAACTGGTAGTTGTCTGTCAAAAGAAAGTTTAGTTTACAAACTTTCAGTTAATTCATTGACACAGTTTAACAACAGATACATCGACTCATACATGCCAAATAAAAAGATTAGTATAAAGTTCTTAATTTATTCATAAAACTATCTACACTAAGATAACCTAAAATATTGAGGCCAAAAAACACATTTAGTTGTTTGTTGGTACACAAATGAAAATGGGAAGGGTAAAGACATGGGAAGCAGAGCTATGCTGTTGGTGGACCAGTTCTAATTAAAAATCAAGCGTCTACCAAATACCAGTCTATTAATGAGAAAATACTGATACCACATTGAAATTGCTCAAAAATTACCTGGATTGTTTTTCTTCATTTCTCACAAGCCCTATCCAGATTGTTTATTAATTTGTATAGAGAATGAAAGTGGGGTTGGGAGAGGGGGGAACCATCTCGGAAGCAGAACTATAAGTCAAGGCCCTTTATAAACCCTTTTTTATTTTTTTACCCAACACAACCAAATACTTTATTTGGAATCAGAATTAAAGGAATATTTGACAGTTGTGAATTGTATGTATATTTTGATACTTCTGATTAGCTGTACAATTCAGCAAGGACAGATTACAAGATTAATTGTATAGTATTTATTCAAGACCGGGGTTTTTCCATGATTTCAAAATTGGGATCTTTAAATATGAAGTTAGGGAATGTTGTCATGTCCATTTTACATTTATTAGGTTTACATCTATATAGACTGGAACAATATCAACAGGTCCTCCACATGCCTATTGCTTAGGTTTATATTCTGTAGTCCACAAAGTATTTATATAATTACAAGTTCTTGTCAAATGCCACTGCTGTAGCCAATGTTACTCTGCCAGTGAACTGAGGCTGCCAAAGGAATAATAGAGGAGAATTTGAACAGCCTCTGGAGAATCATGATGGCTCTTCTACTCCTTGCACTTGATCCCAAACTGCCAAGGCCACTGCTGCTGCCTTCTTTCTGCTTTTGGCCCTGGCTCCACACACCCACCTACCTGCCTGCCACAGTGTATTACAGATCACTATTTCAGTCTGCAGGTGCCCAATGAACAGGAAGCATCTGGGAGACAATCAACTTCCATTGTTTTAAAGATTTTATTAATCTATTTTTAGACAGAGTGGAAGGGAGGGAGAGAGAAACATCAGTGTGTGGTTGCCTCTCCCGTGTACCTCCCCTGGAGACCTAGCCCACAAAAGCAACCCAGGCAAGTGCCCTGACTGGAAATCCAACCAGCAACTCTTTAGTTTGCAAGCCGACACTCAGTCCACTGAGCCACACCAGCCAGGGTTAACTTCCATTTTTAAATTGAGGCATTTTTAAGAGAAGCATTAGAAATGACACTAAATGCATTACCTTACCCAAATCTGAAAAAGTAAGACAGACACAACAGACAAATACTTCTTAGAGAGGTGTGTTAAGCACTTCTATTGCAGTTGTTTAAATTTTCCTAGAGAAGGCAAATAAAATTATGAAGGGATTTGAACAATAAGAAATTACACAGAAAAGTGAAAGGAAAACATTTCATTTTGTAAAGTCAAACATAAGTGAACAATATTATAGCAGCACAAAACATTATGTTAGGTGACCAAATCCAAGATTATTAAATACATTTGCAGCACAGCGAAGGAGGTGGTTTTAGGTAAGTGAAATTTTGAATACTTGTAAGCAAAAAACCTAAAATATATTATATCCCAAAGACCTACAGGATGGAAGCATACATTTTGACATATATTAATGGGTGATAGAGTCAAATCTGAGGGTAAATACATGCTAAGAATATTTTAGAAGAATTGTGTGAAGAGCAACTATCTTTTTTTATCAAGTGCTGACAATGATGTGGAGGCAGGGGAACACTTTTGCACTGTTGGTGGGAATGCAGACTGGTGCAGCCACTGTGGAAAGCAGTATGGAGATTCATCAAAAAATTAAAAACCAATCTGCCTTTTGACCCACCGATCCTATGTCTGGAAATATAGGCGAAGGACCCCAAAACACTAATTTGAAAGAACAGAAGCACCCTTATGTTCATTTAAGCATTATCTACAATCACCAAAATATGGAAGCAGCCCAAGTGTCCATCAGTAGATGAGTGGATAAAACAACTATGGGACATTTACACAATGGAATACTACTCAGCCATAGAAAAGAAAATGTCACCCTTTGTGACAGTATGGATAGACCTAGAGAACATTATGCTTGGTAAAATTAGCCAGTCAGAGACAGACAAGTACTATATGATTTCAGTGATATATGGAATCTAATGAACACCCTGAAGTAAGAAGCAACATAGAAACAGATTCATAGAGCTCAGGATGATAGCTAAGAAGGTAGACAGTGAGTGGAGGTATTGAGCAAAGAGGAAAAAGGACTAAAGCACTCGTGGACCTGGAGAACAGTGTGGTGATTGCAGGAGGGAAGGAGGTATGTGGGGACTAAATGGTAATGGAAAAATACAATAAAGATTAAAATTAAATAAAATTATTTTTATATTTAGAGATAGGCTGCTCTAATATAATAGTTAAACATAGGAATATTATAAATGATATTAAAAGCCCGATAGTTCTATATTTTAGTCCATGGACCTTTCTATTTTTGAAAAATATATGAGTTCTGTTTTCAAAACAAAACAATAAAGAAATTACTCTTTTGTGTGTTTTTCCAAAATATTAGTATTTTCTTTAATTCTAAAAATAATAAAAATTTATTTCTGAAAATAATAGAAAATGAATGAATTATCCCACAACTAAGTGATTGCTGCTAATATTTGGTGTATTTTTAAAATTTTTTCTAATTATTTATTTTTATATTTGGTTCATGCTGCAAAAGTATTTGTGAACCCTATCTCACATATTGATATTTTTTAAATTTGTGAATTTGGAGTCTATAAAGAGAGGAGCATCTGTCTATACCACATGTTGAGGCTCTTGACAAATAAAAATTTAAAATGAAACAGAACCTCTACGATGCTAATAAAATAGTTCTCATGGAAAGGTAAACTTTCAAAATCCTGCCAGTTCTTCTCTATTTATCATTGTGATTGATGATCACCTAGGTGCAAACTTCTTTGACTCACTCTAAACCTCTAAATAATCCCTTTTGATTATGAAAATGTAAATCCAGAAGGCATCATTTGCCCTCGCAAAATGTAGCTTAGCCAATGCTATCATTCCTAACTATCTTTCACTGGCACAGTTTTCAACAGGCATGGGGTAATTTTTTCTGCGATTCAAGGGACCTTCTGAGTGGGAAGCTTCAAAACTGACCCACATTTGGAGAATGGGTTGGAGTAGCCGTGACTGAAATCTGGACGCAGAAAAGAGCAAGGAAAACCCTGAAGAAAAAGACACTGTGAGGAGAGCAGAGCTCTCTGGGTCTTCCAGCAGCTCTGAGCATTTCATGGAGAAGGCCTGATATCAGTAAAGTGTGTGGCTGCAGCTGGCTTCCACTCAGGGCTCAGCTACCCTACCATAGTATCATGTTGGGAGGTAACAGCCAGGCCAATGAATACAAACAAAAAGACTTGCTTCTACCCTACCCAATTCTGAGGCACATCTGGGGCCCATGCAGAACTCGGGTTGCCAAAGACATGGTAGGGCACACATCGACACGCGTGGCACCAGGATGGAAGCAGTGGAAGCAAGACCACTAACCATGGATTCCAATTTCATTTTCTCCTTTTCTCTGGCTTCTGTCTTATGTTATTATATTTATTGTTGTTCAAGTACAGTTTTCTTCATTTTCCTGCCACACTTTCCCCCACTCTACCCACCCCCATCTCCCACCCTGGATCCTACCCCTGCTTTGGCCCTGTCCATGGGTCCTTTATACATGTTCCTTGATTACCATTCCCCTTCTTTTCCCCACCCCTCCCACCTCCCCTGTGGTTACTGTCAGTTTGTTCTTTATTTCAACATCTCTGCTTGTATTTTGTTTGATTAGGTTGCACTTATAAGTGAGAATATACGGTATTCTTCTGGCTTTCGAAAACAGGCCTAACTCCTTTAAACTGAATATGACTTTAAGGGTCTTTGACACTTCAGGTGAGTGTCTTGAGAAGGAGATCTTGGACTGCCTGTCAATGACAATTAATTATTAAAGGTGTAAAAATAAAAGTAAACAATTCAAACCACAACAAAACAATGTCTTGGAACCTCAAGGTGATACATCCAGTGATGTAGATTACATGATTTTCCCCAGATATAAAGCAGAGCCAGGAAAGCTAATGTCCCCAAAGAGCTGTTCTTTTCTTCATCACTTGCTCTGAGTACGAAAAAGCTAACCAGGTAGAACCACCTGACATCATGAAAGATGCATCCATTCTCTAGGTGACATTCACTATTTATTTTAATCTTGATTTTTCTAAAAGAACAAATCTAACCATTAGATGCACAGAAAATAAGGTTGTCATTTTGTTTTGCTTTCTTATCATTGTTAGCTAATTAATATAATTATTTATGAGGAAGAAGGCCTAGTAAGCAATCATTGCTACTATGCTGTTTAAATCTGCTTGAATTAGAGTATATGTTTGCCAGTATTTAATAATGTGGTACTGGTTTTGGGACCGAGTGGAAGCCTAAAGTTAGAAGAAGGGCCTTGGAAACCCTGCCTTGTCTTTTTCTACTCGCAGCCCAGAATAATAACCAGGCAATCACAGGCATCTATGGGTATGATCATATCTTGAAGTGCTTCCTGATTTGATGGGAAATCAGAAGATGGAAGTTTGGTCATTACATAATGTATACAATATATATACAAATACATATTTGCCAAAATCTGTACAATGCTAACTCTGAATCTTCACTTAACTGATTCATGGATTATTGGTTTTAGCATGGCCAATGGTCTATGTATGTTTTATTTAATGGTAAGATTATAACCTTGCAGATACCTCATTGTTACCTTTGTTTACTGAATGATTGCCTTGGTAAATACAACTCTTACTTTGCAGATAATTAAGCAAATATTTCCCCTATCAATAAGGCCTTGAAGTTAACTAAATTTTTAACTCCTACAAGTAAAAGACTAATATGTTCCTATGCTCCCCTAACCCCTAGTCTATGTGAATAATTATTGTTTAAGGAAAAAGAAAAGAAACTCTCCTATGCACTTAATCAGGCTAGACTAGCCCATTTGGTAGCTGTCACTTGAAATGGATGTGGTGTCACCTTTTCGTAAATGGATGAAAATGTACCACCGATAAACAGGAACCAGCAGTCACAGAGTGCAAAGAAGTGGGTGAGGGGGCAGGGGGGCATAACAAAAATAAATAAATAAACGGACCAAAAAGGTTTTTACAAAGTACAATGATAAATCTCTCTGGGCTACTGTTGCGTTTGTGTGAAAGGCAGGGGGCATCATTTGGGTGTTCCTTGAACTGTTTTCTTTTTACCTGTACACAATTACATTTTTACTTCAGGGACAGAGAAAAGAATGGAAAAGAAAAATCAAAACAAAAGACAGTAATAAAACAAGCGACAGATCTCACAAACTGAGTTATTGCTAATGTCATAATAATGTCATGTTCAGCTAGCCCTTTACCAAGACAGGACCCAGGAATTGGGACTCTGGTGGGAGTTTTATATCCATTGCCTTCTCAACTTTTAAAGGTGGAACAGTCAGGTCGAGTTACTACCTTGATAAAAAGAAAAATGAAATGTTTAAGTGCAGAAAATGGTAAAGCTGATCAATTGTTTTATATCCCTTCCAGGTATTTATTAACTATAAACTCTGGGATTGAAGTTGATTTGTTTAAAGGATAAGAGAATACAAAAGACTTGAAGGAGATGAAAAAAAATTATTGGAAAAGTGGTAGAATCACATATGGGAAGAGATCTCTTATCATTTGAGAAGGCGTTCAAAATATTGTGTTCATTTTTCCTAAATAATGATTAGTTTAGAGCATTAACGTCACTTCTCCTGTTTTATTAAATACTATAACTCTGTACCAAAAGTCGACAAAACGGAGAACAGCAGAATGAGAAACAAAGCAAAGTGGGAGCCCAGCACTAATGTCAGTGAGAATACTGTGTTCTCGGTAAGCATTACACAATGCCCAAACTTCCTCCTTCCTGTTTCCCCTCATACCAGGAAACACTCCATGACATGATCAGAACCACAGACTCTTGAGAGTGCTTGCTTATTGTTCTTGGCTATGGGTAGAAAAAGAAAAAGCAGAGGTTCTTCCACAGAACCTTCTCCAAGGTTCTTCCAACTCGAGGCTTCCACTTGGTCTCAAAACCACAACCACACTTTTAGGTTTTGTAATGGCAGACCTGTTTGGACATCTATGTACCAAAATTGCTCCCAGTTATTGTGACCACGAAGTAAATCATCTCCAAAATTAGTGGAATACTGTAAGTATTTCTTATGCTCATAGATTGTATAGTTCAAGAGTCCAGACACGATATAGCACAGACAACTTCCTCTGCTCCATGATGTGTTCTGGGGCCTCAGTGGAAGACTTGAAGACTGGAACTAAAATCAGTTGAAGGCTCATTCACTGAACATCTGGCTGTGGATGCTGACTGTGGGCTAAGAGCCTACTTGCTCCCCCAATGGGAATCTCCATTTGACCTCTCTATGTGAGCTGGTCTGAGCTTCCTTTCAGCATAGTGGCTGGATTTTAAGGGAAAATATCCCAAGAGAAAGAGAGAGCCAAAAGGAAGCTGTATTCCCTTTTCTAACCCTGCTGTGGAAGTCATAAAGTATTATTTGTGCCATACTCTATTTATTGAAAAAGTCAGAAACTTGTCCAGGTTCAAACAGAAGGGGAGGGCATCCTCTTCATACAGTTCTAGAAGAGAATGAGGAACCAGAAATATTGCTATGACATTTTCAGGAAATAAAATTTGTCCCAGTAAGGAAGCTTAAGTACAGAATAGTTAAGGGATTTAGTCAACAGATCTATGTCTGGCAGGCGGTAAGGCAGAGAACCAATCCCTCTTTCTCATACTCAAATCCTTTCTTCTTTCAATTACACAACAGTGAGGAAATATTAACCCCAGCTGAATGAAAGTTGCCCTCAGTGGGGAAAGGGGTGTGACATATTTAGGAAAGTAAAGGTTTATAAAATGACAAAAAGTAAAATACACTGAGCTACATTACAGAATTAGCATCATACCAGCCTGGCCTGCAGGATTGAAATATTATTTGAATATATTTCTGTAAAGTAAATCCATGATGAAGTTTTCAATATGAAACTCTTAAGTTTTAAGTTGATAGACACTATAGCTAAAGTACCTGACGATGTAAACTATGCTACTGATTTTAATAGGTAAATATAAAAGACATGGGAAAAGTATGTGTTATAACAAATCAAGACCTCGACAGTATAATGTGATGGGAGATATTTGCTAGTTTCAAATGAATGCCATTAAACAAAACAGAGAATGCCGTGGTCACCCTAACAAGCTCAAATATAAAGCATGCTGAATTAAATGACCTTTAAGAAGCCATTAGTGATTTCTGATTGTTTACATTACATATATAAATCTTAAATATATACATAAATTTTAATCAAAGTATTACCCATAAACATTATATTATTAGGACAACTCTTTTATTAAAAGTACTATATTACAAGAGTCAATTTATATATATCCAAAGAGAGGCAGTTTATTTAAGATGATGTCTTATCCTGCCTTCTCCCCAAGCCCAAGCAGAGCAGGAGACAGTCTTGTATTCAGTTAGTTTATGTTTCAATGTGCTCTAAAGAAGCAGGTATATGAAGAGTGGAATAAAAGTTTATCAGGGAAAAATAAGACAATGTGGCAAGTTTTTTTCATTACCATCCGATCCCAACAGAGGCTCCTGAGAACACCAACAGAATGGATCTCAGATCTTTCTGCCTGGAGGATGAAATCCCACCCCTCACTGGATAATGATGTTCAAATGGGTACTCACATCCCTTTCCACTCCTGGCTTTCAAATGCTGAGAGCAGAACAAGTTCCCAAAGTGTCCCACTCGTCATTTCAGAGGAGTCACAGGACAGGGAGTGAGAGGGTTGCAGCAAAAGTGTGAGGCAAGACCCTGTCCAAATATACCAATCAAGGGGAGCAGTGTACTGAGTATAATTTACATAAAATGAAACGTACAGATCATAAGTGTTGGCTTCAACGAGTATTGACACTTTTATATGCAAGTGAAACCATCACTCTAAACAAGATTTGACTGTTACTATCACCCTGGAAGATTTTATAAAGCATCTTTCTCATCAGTTCTCCTCAACCTCATGGCAACTACTTTCTTATTTCTATCACATTAAATTAGGAGTGTAACTTAAATTTAAATTAATCTGATTTAGAACAATATAAATGTAATAAAATATATACTCCATTATCTGACATCTCTCACTCAACATAATGTTTCTGAAGTTTATTCATGCCATTATGTAAATCAGTTTTACACTTGTTTTTGTAGTTGGTTAATATTTTTAGTTGTGCTATTCCACTGTTTGTTTATCCATTCCTTCACTGATGGCATTGTGTTTTCTAGTTTTAGGAATTATGAATAAAGTTGTTATGAAAATTCTTGTACAAATCTTTTTGTAGACATATATTCACATTTCTTTGGGGCAAAAACCTAGGAATGAAAATGCTGGGTCATAAAGTATATATTTAATTTATCATAATGTTGCTGAGAAGTCCTACATATGAGAGTGACATTTTATAGTCACACTAGCTGTTCCACATCCTTGCCAATTATCTTAGTCACTGTGGATTGCCTACTATAGAAAATCCCATAGACTGAGTGGCTTAAAAACAAATACTTCTCACCATTTTGGAGACCAGGAAGTCCAAGATCAAGGTGTCAGCTGGTTTGGTGTCTGGTGAAAATTTTCCTCCTGGTTTGCAGACTGATACCTTCTTGCTGTATCCTCACATGGCAGAGAGAGTGGGAGAAAGAGATCATTTCCACACTCCCGACTTAACTATCTCCCAAAGGCTCTACTACCAAATGCTCTCACATTAGGGATTAGCGCTTCAACGTATGTGTTTGGAGGAACACAAACATTCAATCCACAGCATCCACTTTGTATATTGTCTTCTTCTTTTTGTTGTGTAATAATATTCATGCTAGTGGGTGTAGGATGGAATTTCACTCGGTTTACTGTGCATTTCCCTAAAGACTAATGAAATCAGGCACCTTTTGTGGTACTTAATTGGTCATTCTTTTATCTTTTGTTAAATGTGTGTTGAAGACTTTGCCAAATTTTACCTGGTTGTGTGTTAGTTTTCTAATGCTGCTGTAACAGATTACCACAAATTTAGTGGTTTACAATAAGGCAAATTTATTTCCTTAGAGTTCTGTAGGCTATAAATCTGACCCAGGTCTCTTTGAGCTAAAATCAGTGTCACAGGGCAGTGTTCTTTCTGGAGGCTCTAAGGGAGAACTACTTGCTTTTGCAGTTTCCAGCTTCTACATGCTGCTCCCATTCCTTGACTCATGACACTTTCCTCCATCTTTAAAGCCCAAAACAGTGCATCGCTAACCACTCTTTGCCGTCACATCTCCCCTTCTCTCGGAACTCAGCATTCAGAACGTTCTCAGATTTTAAGAACCCTTGTGATTAGATTGGTCCCGAGCAGATAATTCAGAATAATCTCTTCCTTTCAAAGTTTTTAATATAATCACACCTGTGAATTCTTTTTTGGTGTGTAAAATAACATAATCTTGGATTCCAGTGACTATGAGGTGGGTATCTTTTGGTGGCCATAGGTCGGTCACACATTTTTTTAATTGTTGATTTGCAGTTGTTCTTTTTTTAAATATAATTTTCCTAGTCATTTTCAGTGACTAGAAATTTTTGAGTTTGATGAAGTCCAGTTTACCACTTTTTCTTTTATATCCTTTTCATTTTTGTACTTTTGCCTTCTATAAAAGCATTTACTCACTCTAATACTGTGAAGACACTCTCCTATGTTTCCTTCTAGAGGATTTATTGTTCCAACTTTTATGGTTAGGTCTATGATTCTTATTGAATTAAATTGTGTATGAAGTGACATAATGGTCATAGTTCTTGTCTTTAATAAAAATATCTAGTTGTTTCAGCACGTCTGGTTAAAAAGTACATACGTCCCTGCTAAACGGCATTGGTGCTACATCCATAGTTTAGTTGTGTAGGTCTTTTTGTGGTCTGTAGTGTGCTGACCCTGTGGCCACACTTTCGGGATTATTGTAGCATTGGAATACTTTTAGAGTCATGTATGTAGAAGTGTTTTCATTGTTCTGGGTTGTATGCATGTTGGTGTTAATTTTAGAATCAGCTTGTCAATTTCTGCCAAAATCATGCCAAAAATTTGATTGGGATTGCACTGGATCTCTAAAGAAATGTGAGATCTTCAGTAAAATCCTCACTCTCCAGATCTGTGTACATAGTATATCTCTGCATTATGTATGTCTGAGAGTAAATATCTTCTCTTATTAATAAATTTGAAAAAGCTATCATTATTTCACAATTATGAAGTTAGATGTAGGTTTTTCATAAATTCTCTGCATTGTATTGAAAAAGTTTCCCTAATTTTCTAGCTTCTGAGAAGTTTTATTATTAAAGAAGATTGAATTTTGTAGGGGCTTTTGTCATCATCAGTTGAGATAATCATTTTTTTTTTCAGTTTCTTTGGTAAATCACATCAATTTATTTTTCCATTGTTAAACTAAGCACACATTTATGAGGTAAACCCCACTGGTTATGATATATTATTGTTTATTGTGTTTTGGTGGATTTAGGTTACTATTGCTTTTACAGAAATTTGCATCTGTATCATGAGAGTCTATGATCTGAAATTCTTTTCTTAGCCTTAATTGTCATTATCAGATTTGTTTGAGAGTTACACAAATCTCGTAAAAAATGAGTTGGGAAGTTTCCTATCATTTGCTAACATCGCTATCATTGCTCACTTTTTAAGGTAAAAACAGACATAATTGTTTTTATGATTTTCTTCTTTCCTAATAAATGAACTTGCAGATAAAAATTTCCTTCAAAGAACTGATTCATTATTCTATAACTTTTGATATGCTGTATTCTCATGTTCATTCATTTCAAAATAGTTCTAAATACCCTTCATAATTTCTTCCTTGGACATAAATTATTTAAAAAGTAATTTACTTAATTTCCAAATATTTGAAAATCATCTGCATCAGTACAACATACAATATAAATATATTGTGAGCCACAATATATTTTTTAAATCTTCACGTATCATATAAAATGTTCAAATAAAATAAAAATAAATGTAATTTAATAATGCATTTTACCTCAATATGTCCAACATAAATCATTTCAACATGTAATCAATATGACATTATTAACAAAACATTTTACATTATTTTTGTACTAGGTCTTTGAAATTTGATATGTACCCTGCCCTTACAATACACTTCAATTCGGCTCCATCATATGCAAGTGTTCAACTGGCACGCAGCCACAGACCCCCATATTGGAAAGCACAGCCCTGGCAGGGCGATCTTTTTCCTGAGAGTTCCCATCTTAGGTCTCTGTCTATGCTAAAATACTTGATATGAAAATGTTAGAAAAGGAACATGAAAATAATAGTCTATCTGTGCTGGGGGACAGGCCTAAGATTGGATCTTCATTTTTCCAAATAGAGATGAAAATAAATGCCTCTGGAGAGAGTTGAGTGACAAAGGTATCATCTATAGTATAACACAGGAAGTAGAAGATGCAATCCATGTCTCAAGAAGTTGAGCTTGGGCTCATTCCTGGCACACTAAGAATCCTCACTCACTGCTCCCCCAAATAGAGATAGTTCTATATTTTAGAATGAATTATGAGATCACTTTTTCCTGATGGAATCTATCATCTATCCATCACTTCTTTATCTATACATTCATTCATACATGAACACATGCATTTATATATAGATGCACATGTGTATATTTACCAACATATCTCTGTATGTGAGTGTGCGTGTGTCTGTGTGTGTGTGAAAGATTCTCAGATTCATTCACTTAAATATGGCCATTTTAATTCCCAGGGTCACATTCTTTTCTTATTAAAGCTCTGACTTTTACCATAGTTTCTCTCTATGGAGATTATGCTTTCAGTTACTGTGCAAGATCTTCTACACTTAAAATTAGACCATGGGTTATATTTTCAGCAATCAGCCCCTTGACTGCATGAAGTGGGTTTTTTTATAAATGCCACCATGGAAACACTTTGGTTTTAAAACATAATATTTAACTAAGCTTGGTTTATCATTTTCTTTTGTCAGGGCTTTCAAAACAGTAACAAAAACCACCTATCTTCACAATCCTTCTATTTATGAATACTCCTATACTTTTGAAGTGCCAAAGCTATCATATAACCTAGACCTTTGAAAACTATACTGTGCATCTGAATTACCTGGAGAACTTATTATACTAAAACTGACTGGGCTTCACCCTACAGAGTTTCTGATTCTATAGGTCTTGGGCGGGACTACTTAGGAGGGACCCCATAAATATTATCGACTTGATTCTTATATGCCAATGGAAAAGAAACCTAACTAGAGTTAGGTAACTGCCGCTAAGTACATTGAACTTATAACCACGTTAGTATATGCCCTCTAACTAACTAAGTAATTGCATGAATAATCTACTGTTTATTAATTTGTAGATATAGTCACCAAGTATTTTTAAGATTTGTTAAGGCATCTGGCTATGGGCTCAAGCTGTAAGAAAAGAATGAAGCTCTTCTTTGCCTTTCTTGAGGTCACTGTCTAGTGCAAGTAATATACCCATTAACAGCTAATTTTTGAACAATAGTGAGAAGTAGAAAGATGTGTGCATGTAGAGCAATTATGGGAGATTAGCAGAGGGTAAGCAAGTGGTTAAGGGAATCAGGGACAATTACTAGGGAGTGGGATGTACGAGGTGAAAAATTATTAGATGATGGTCAAGTGGGTGAGAGGAAGAAAAAAGGAAAGAGAAAGCTTTCCAAGAAGTGTACTTAGCAAAGATCTGTGAATAGTAATTATGTGGGATAAAATACAAGTGATTCAGTTATGTTAGGTTCTAGTGTGAAGCAAGAGTTATGATGGATTAGGCTGAAAGTCCAAATATTTC
Organism: Tonatia bakeri; assembly: GCA_004024845.1. Classification (NCBI taxonomy): domain Eukaryota; kingdom Metazoa; phylum Chordata; class Mammalia; order Chiroptera; family Phyllostomidae; genus Tonatia; species Tonatia bakeri. The sequence continues at coordinate 47,672 of PVIA01007715.1, forward strand.
TTTGTCAAGGAGCTTGGACTTGATCCTGGAGGCAAGGAGTTTGCTGAATGATGTGAATCATCACAAAGACAAATATTTGCATTAATGTCTGCATAGATCCAAACTTCCTATTACAATATCTGTATAATACATAACTTAGCCACCTTAGTCCTGGGTTCTAGTTGTGACTATGACTAGTTAAGTAGTAACTTAAAGTGGTCATTTAACTTTATTATCTGTTACTTTAGCTACTAAAGATGAGCCATTTTACTATGTTTCAAGGAATTGTTGGACCACATATCAAATAGAATAGCAGATGTGACAGCAACTTCTAAATGCATATTCACACAACATGTATTGTTCATATTATTTCAAGTTCTTAGAAGACAGATGTTTAATGCACAAAAACATCACTCTCCCATGCAAATGCTCACCATTTGCATAAAGGCTATAAGAGTGCATAGGTAGAAAATGGGCGCTCACTGACATAAGCTATGTACTGCCCTTTCAGGAATAAAAACATTTTTGTGGTTTTTGTGCAGCTGAGCTAAATATTCAGTATGCACCTCTTATTGGTGTTGATACATATACAAACACACATATAAATGACACATATAGAAAAAAACCCAGAATATTCTAGAAAGTGGACCTGTTGTGATACAAGCTTCCTCCGCTAGGCAAGTGTTCTAGGAACCCATCTGTATCAGTGTACCAGCTAGCATTATTGTGAAAGGCTGCATTTGAGCTTCAGTGACTTTTTTTTAAGAATCTTCCATGTGCCTTTTAACTTTGTTCCTGTAAACCCTTCCCCTTTTCCCCTGAAATTCCCTCTTCCCTCTCCTCTGGTTACTTTCTGTCTGTCCTCTAATGCAGTGTCATTGACTATATTTTGCTTGTTTCTTTGTTTTGTTGTTTAGGTTCCTGTTAAAGGTGAAATCATATGGTATTTATCTTTCACTGCCTGACTTATTTTGCTCAGCATAATGCTTTCCAGTTGCATCCATGCTGTTACAAAGGGTAGGAGCCCCTTCTTTCTTTCTGCTGCATAGAATTCCATTATGTAAATCTACCATAGTTTTTTGATCTATTCATTTACTGATGGGGTGGTAATGGGAGGGAAGATGGGAGGGAGGTGGGTGGGCTTGATTGGGAGTAAAGTGGAGAAAACTCTACTTGAACAATCATTAAAATAAAATAAAATTAAAAAAAGAATCTTCCATTGTGTTTGCCCATTTCATGATGGACGCTTTATGAAGGCACCTGCCCACACTGCACTGAGTGTTCAGCATTTTTTGACCGAAAAAAGGCATGGTTCCCATATACCACCCTCCCTATTTACCCGATCTCACCCCAGGAGCAACTGGTTTTTGTTTTCTGGGGTAAAAAGGTTCCCAAAGGGAGACATTTTCCCAATGTGGAAGAGCTGAAACAAACAAAAAAAAATGGCAGAAGTACTAACAGCTATTAAAATCAATGAATTTAAAAACTGTTTTGAGCCATGTTAAAAAAGTCTTGATAGGTGTATTGCATCAAATGAAGAGTACTTTAAAGGTGACTGAAGTTTAAACATGTAAGAGTAAATACACAATTTTTTATAAATTCTGGTTTTGGGGATCCTCTCTTGCATATATATATATGACATATTTCAGGAAATATCCACAACGAATAACAATTGATTTCTGGCTTATAATTTTTTAAGGACACTAAATGCTAAATGAATATTTGAAATCAGCTACTCTCTGATTGTATGAGAGGAAAAGACTAAAACCAAGTCTTCAGTTTCTTCTGCTTCATGACTTTCAACCCATCATGCTTCACTACCCCAGTTTTATTTTTTATAAAATAAAAGAAAGAGTTGGCAATTATAGTAGTTCAATATCACTTTCAACCTTTTTCTTTCACCTCCACAGAGAGCCATAACTTTTGAAAATCTTGTTTATTGAGTCATCCTACCTAAGGCATTAGGGGCTTAGACAGCTCGCATTTGCAATTAGCATGCATATGGTTCTGGGGCAGCATGCATTTGTTTCAACCTCCTCATCCTCCACTCTCTGTCCTCACCACACAGATACAGCCCTTGGCTTCTATTGAGTTTAATGACTGCTCTTAAATGTTAAAGGAAAGAGAGCAGAGTCAGGGAAAAGTGGGTGCCATAAAAAATGTGCAGGGGAAGTCACGTTGTCAGTGATGGTACTCTAGTGCAGATCACAGCATGATAGCCTCAGTGTAAGTCCTTCCCAGGCCCAGTAAAAACGAAAACAACATTGTAATAAATTAGCTGGAACTGCACTTCCCTAGGGTTCAGTGACAGCATGATAAATAACCCTACACAGGTACGATCTGGCTTTCCCTCTGCCAAGGTTTTCTCCCACAATATTTTCAGGCCTTAAGCCAGGTCATCAACACTTTATTAATATTCCAATGCAAGGAGAGAGAGTTAAGATAACACCAGGGATATGTTTCCTTGGACAATACAATATATTAACAGTATAATACTCTATCTGGGTTAAGTTTTTATTGATCACCCTAAGGATTATTATTTTTATATTTATTTAGTAGTTGAACTACTCCAACCCTTCTCATAAAGTAAATTCTAGAAGCACACCTTAGGTTTGTCTCTGATTTTGAGGTATATTTCCTGGTTTTATTTTCTGATATTTGTGAAGGAGGTGCTTAAACTTCTCAGCATTATTTGTGTGCAAAATGTATTCCTCAGTACATTTTCCATTATACATATAAAATATATATGTATATATAAATTATGTATATAATACAATTGTGTTTTATAAATATTTATATCACATTCACTTAACCTCAATCCATCAAATAAATTCAGTTATGTTTGTATAACTTTCATAAGGAAGGAATAACTTAGCATATAACTTTTCTAGCTAAACTACTATTGTCAGAAATAAATCTGTATTTACTCTCTGTATCCCAATCGTTTTTTTCTGATGAAAAATAAGTAAGCCATAAACATCTATTTGCCATTAATTATTACACCAGAGAAAATGAATGTTCAAGTGAATAACAATAAAACTGATTTTTACTGAATAGCAAAGCTGGATAAAGGAAGCATACAAAATTTGTTTCTATTTTTTGAGGGTTGGCTTGCATCATTAACTTGACTCCATAATACTGGGCATAATTTAGTGTCTATACATACATTCATATTTTGCGGCACTTTTCATATCTCAGGTCCTAAATTATATCATGAGTTCAGATGCCTATGGTTCTGTCTACTTGGGCTGAATGTGTTAGCATGTTTGCACTGCTGTGGTATGTTTCCAGTATGTATTTTAAAACAGTAAAAATAACAGCTATTACATATTCAACACTATATATATATCCATTACTGTTTTAAAAGTTTTATATATTTATTTTATTTATGTTGCAAAATGACTATATAGGTAGATAGTATTATATCCCCTTCTAAATATGAGGAATAAGTTAATAAGTAATAAGTTAGTTAGAACCATTCACTGAGAAAATTGTAGGACCACAATTCAAAACCGGTAAGTCTGTCTCTGGAGCTTCAACTTCTAACTAGTGTGCTATAGTTTAAAAAGCAGGTCTTTTGTATCAGACACAGAGAAAACAGCATAATTATTTCCAATGATCTTTCCCTTCAAACTTAAGCATACCTGGATTTCATGGAGCTCTTACAAATCCTCCTCAAAGAAAACTGCTTCCAATTAAATTTACCACATTTCCATTACTCTTTTACTATGCTCATGCTACTTTATTTAAATAAAAAGTTAAATTAAAATTGGAAGGATCTGAGAATAATCATAAAAACTGTCACCATACATTCAAGCTTTATTAATATGGAAATGCACTGCTATTGAATACTGAAAGTCTATCAGATATAAGAAATGACTAGTGAAGGGTCATTTGTCTGACCCAAAGTAGGACCTATGTTCATCTTCCCCCCAAAAGATAATTCACTAAGTAGAAACCACATCTTATTAATGTTTATAGCTTTAGTTCTGAGTATGATGCATAACAGGGTACTCATTAAGTATCTATTACATAAGACATGCCTAATTGACTCCAGTATATCCAAGAAGTATTTTATTTTATAATTTTAGTAGCAGGAGATTCCACATGGAATAATTAATATCTTAGAAAGATTTTGGGTTTCAAATGACAAAAAGTTCTTTAAAATAAGAATTTATGAGAAAGAACACATGGATCCTGTCAAGCTGGCGGTGTAGGTAAACATGGTTCACCTCTTAGCACAACTGCAACTAACCAGTAGAACAACCACCAGTCTGAACCATCAGAAATTGTGCTGAATGAAAGTCCTACAACTGCAGAATTAAAGAAAAAACTACAACAGTGTAACTGGCAGCAAAAGACTTCAGCAAGCCCTTTACCTTTTGAGAAGTTGCCCCAGGCCTGGCACTAGTGGCAGCAGGCCTCGGTTCACTTGAGCACCTCTAAACCTAGCACAAGTGGCAACCATCTGTAGATTGCTTTGTAGCTTATGCTGCATAGCCCTGTATAGAGCACAGGTGGTGGCTGACCTTGTACATGCCAGCAGCAATTAAGGCTCAACTACAACAGAAGGATGTACAGAGCCTACACAGTAGGTGTACCACAAGTACCCAGCTTAGGTAATAGGGGAGGCTGTGCCACTGGACCCTACAGGAAACTAACTATATTAGGCCATCATGCAAAGCCTGGCAAACATTGCAGGTCTACCTAATACATAGAAACAAACACAGGGAGGCTGCCAAAATGATGATACAAAGAAACATGGCCCAAATGAAAGAATAGATCAAAACACCAGAAAAAGAGCTAAACAAAATGGAGACAAGCAAGCTACTAGATGCAGAGATCAAAACACTGCTTATAAGGATGCTCAGTGAACTTAGTGAGAACTTAAGCAGCATAAAAAAGGGCATGGAAGCCATAAATAAGAACCAGTCAGAAATAAAGGAGATACTAATTAAAATAAAGAACAGCTTGCAGGGAATCAACAGTAGAATGGATGAAGCCAAGAATCAAATCAGTGATTTGGAATATAAGAAAGCAAAAAACACCCAATCAGAACAGCAAGAAGAAAAAAAGAATCCAGTGAAAAAATGAGGATAGTTTAAGGAGCCTCTGGGAAAACTTCAAACATGACAACATTTGTATTATGGGGGTACCAGAGGAGAAGAAAAAGAGCAAAGAACTGAAAAACAATTTGAAGAAATAATGACCGAAAACTTCCTTAACTTGGTGAAGGAAATAGACATACAAGTCCAGAAAGTGCAGAGAGTCCCAAACAAGATTAACCAAAAGAGGCCCACCCCAAGACATATCATAATTAAAATGCCAAAATTTAAAGACAAAAATAGAATCTTAAAAGCAGCAAAAGAAAAGCTTCTTATGGGAGCCCCTATGAAACTATCAGTTGATTTATCAAAAGAAACACTTCAGGCTAGAAGGGATTGGCAAGAAATATTCAAAGTGATGGAAAGCAAGGACCTACAACCAAGATTACTCTACCCAGCAAAGCTATCATTTAGAATCAAAGGACAGTAAAGAGCTTCCCAGATAAGAAAAGGCTAAAAGAGTACATTACTAAACCAGCATTATATGAAATGTTAAAAGATTTTCTTTTAAAAAAAGATAAAAAATATGAACAATAATATGGCAACCGATATATATCTATCAACAATTGAATATAAAAAGCAAAATAAACAGACAAGCAGAACAGAAACAGAATTATAGATATACAGAACATTTTGATGATTCCCAGATGGGAGGGGGGTCAGGAAGATGGGAAAAAAAGATGAAAGCAGTGAGAAGTACAATTTGGTAGTTACAGAACAGTCATGAGGATGCAAAGTACCATATAGGAAATAGGACAGCCAAAGAACACATATGTATGAGCTATGGATATGGACAATGGTGTAGGGATTGCCTGAGAGAGAGGACGAGGGGCTGGGTGGAGGGATGCAAAGAGGGAAAAATCAGGAAAACTGAAATGGCATGATCAATGAAATATAATTAAAACAAAGAAAGAGAAAAACACATGGAACTCAAGCTTAAAAATATAAAACTGGATTTTACCAGGCCCTGGAAACAAATTCGAGTGGCCCCCACAAACACTGGCGATTATCTCTCTCCTGGTTTAGTCACCTGTTTTATCACCACTGGTTTCCACTCATCATCCCTTCAGTCTTCTCTTCCTTGGGAGTTAGATATTTCTGCTACTTCTTATGTGTAACAGAAAATTGTACCTACAGCCCAATTATATCCTCATGTGTAATTTCTATTTTTAAACACTTACAAAATGGTATCCACACAGTACAAAAATCTCTAGACAATTTAGGGAAAAATCAACTAAGTATTTATCTGAAAGGCAAATATTTCAAATTCAGCAATGCAGAAGTATATTACTTCTATTTTCATCAGTTATCTATGTGAAAGAGAATAAATATAAATCACTAAAATAGTTTGGTCATTCAGCCTCCACTACAGGTGGAGTTATTGAATATATAGCAAGTCAACCCATCCACATAAAAATTACACACATGTTAAGTCAAAATGCAAACTTTTTATCTGTGTTTTAATAAAAGTAGAAAAATAAGCATATAGGTAGCCAAATACTGTGTTTGGTCTTCTATTGCCTTTGAAAGAAATGCCTTTTATTCTGTGATCACATCCATCCTCTACTTTGTTTTGTGCTACCATTGATATGCTGTTAGTTCTGTCTTTTAACATCACTAGTTGGCCGATTAAAGCACAGATGCAATAAGGACCTAAACACAATAAAATCAGAAAGCAATCGAGGAGTAATGACAGAGAAAGGTCAGGAAGGGACAGCATAATTTGAAATTCTGACGACTGACAACATTTTGTAGCTCTGAGTTTTACAAACATTTGAGGCAGGAGCAGCACAGTGATTTCCTTATTCCTATGGTGCATGCTGTGCTGTGCCAGACAATGGCTCCCAAAGCCTTTCATGTCTTAACACTTGGAAACTTACTTGGCAAAAGCGACTTTGCAATTTTCTTTAAGATTAAGATCTTGAGATGGCCATTGTCTTGGTGGGCCCATTCTAACCACATGAGTCCTTAAAAAATGGGGAAACATTTTCCCAGTTGCAGAAAAGCAGAAAGACAGCAGCATGAGGATTTGATACCCTGTTGCTGACACTGACAAGCAAGGAATAGAAAGAGAACTCTAAGAGTTACAAAAGGCAAGCTAATGGACTCTCTCCTACCTAGATTCTTCAGAAGGGGAGAGTCTGACACCTTGGTTGTAGGACTGCTGACTTCCAAACTGTATGATAATAACTTTGTGTTGTTTCAAACTACCAATTATGTGTTAATTAAGTACAGTAACAATGAGGAACTAATACAGATAAAAAAGTACAAACCTGTTCATAGAAAAAAAATGTTTTTGGGGTTTCCTTCATTCTTAACTGCATGAGGGAACTTTACACATAAAAACTTTATAAAGAATAAATAAGTATCCTAATGAAAAATAACCCCAATTGCATTATTGCACAAAAGAATTACAGAGACATTCTTTTTTATTTTTGTTTTTGTTGTTCAAGTACAGTTGTCTCCAATTTTCCCCCACCACTCCCCTCCCCACCCACCTCTACCTCCCACCCTCAATCCTTTCCTCCTTTGGCTTTGTCCATGGGTCCTTTATACATGTTCCTTGATGACCCTTTCCCTTCTTTCCCCCAAGACACCCCTCCCACCTCCTCTCTGATTACTGTTAGTTTGTTCTTTATTTCTATGTCTCTGGTTATATTTTGTTGCTTGTTTGTTTTGTTGATTGGTTTCCACCTACAGGTGAGACCACATGGTGGTCTTTCACTGGGGAACAGCAGCTGTGGCTCTCTGCTAGCCCATGGCCAGGGGCCCCAACAAGGGCCACAAAGTGACAAAAAACGTGAGCAAGCCAAGGCACAGCTGCCCCCGTGGGAGCCTCACCAAGCACACCAAGTTTGTGTGGGACATGATCCGAGAGGTGTGTGGCTTTGCCCTTTGTGAGCAGGGCACCATGGAGTGGTTCAACATTTCTGAGGACCAGAGGGCCTTGGAATTCATCAAGAAAAGAGAGGGAACACACATCCGTGTTAAGAGGAGGGGAGAAGAACTGAGCAATGTCCTTGCAGTCATGAGGGAAGCAGCAGCCGAGAAGGGCTGAGCCCCATCCTCTCTGTGTAATAAAACCTGTTCAGAAAAAGATATTCTTTATACAATTAAGTTTAAAGTTTTTTTTAGAAAGCTGTATGAAGAGAGAAGGATGAAACTCATAAATGAAACCTGAGGAATCTTTAGATTTCACATCTCTTTGCCATTCATTACAATAAAAATATTAGTTTTCAATAATAGAAATACTTTACTCTCCAATGGGGTGAGATTTGGCACCTGGACAGTAACTTTCTTAATCTGAATTTGTTGAAACATCAGTGACATAGAACATGTTTAAAAACTGGCCTTAGACCCAATCATACTCCTCATTTGTGTCAGTCAATTTGTCATTAAGTATATGGGGTGACATTAAGATACACCAAATATTTCAAATAACTAATAAAATCTTGCTCTAAGAGACTGAACTGACAGAACTACAACTTTCCAATACAGTCACGATCTACCTAAAGACATTTTGGTCAGTGAAGGAGCACATACGCAGTGGGTGTTCTGTAAGGTGCCCATAAATTCCTATCTCCTGGAGACATCATAGCTGTCGTAATGTTGTAATGCAACATATAATTCACATGTTTGTGGTGCTGGTATAAAAACATCAACTGTGCTGCCAATCTTATAAAAGTATAGCACATACAATTATGTACAGTACATAGTACTTGATAAAGATAATAAATGATGATGTTACTGGTTTATGTATTTACTAAGCTTTCTATTGTTATATTAGAATGCACCTTTTCTATTTATTAAAAAAAAAAGTTTTATGGTGGCCGCATACCTGTCATGTTTACCATGCCTCTTGGTTGCATCATTCTCTCTTATGCTTGATTTAATCTCATGTTTTTTGGTGCAGTAACAACCTGTACAGGCTTGTAGACTAGCAGCAATAGGCTATAACTTATAGCCTAGGTGTGTAATAGGCTACAACATCTAGGTTTGTGTAAGGGCACTTTATGATTGCACAATAACCAAATTTCCTAATGATGCATTACTCAGAATATATCTCAGTAATTAAGAAGCTCATGACTATATCTTAAACTTTTAAGTAAGGCAGCCTTTGCTTTGCACAGCAGTGTTGCACTGCAAAAATGACTGTGTAAGCTAAAATCATGCAATGTGATTTTAATAAGCAAAGAGGAAAAACCACAAGTGTTCTGCAACCCTTAAAAATAGTGTCAAAACATTAAAAATTCCCTTAATGCCAGCTACATATGTGTGGCAAAATAAAGATTACTGAAACAAATGTGTATTTAGTACATTGTCATTTCAAGCATTAGAAACATTGAAAATGGTGCTTTTGTTCTTTATAAAGCGATGATCAAAAATCACTTGAACAGTACTTGCTTTTTTCCTCACAGTATAAAAAAGAAAATAAGAATCTTTCCTATGTCTGGTGAATGGTCACACTCCTCTCTAAGTATCCATCAGCTTTCAACAATTTATTTTTTGTTCTCACAATAACATGAAATAGCTCTGAAATTCCCTGTATATGAAGTTATACATGAGCGCCATTTGCTCCGGGACATCTTCATCCTTTTCACCACACTTTTCTTATCTATGTCAACAAGTTTGCCTTCATGAAGTTCCTCTGGTCGACAACCCAGGCAGCTAACCTGGAGTCTCGCACCTAGGGCACCATGGGCAAGATTCCTGGATCAGCTAGAACTCCGTTTATGTTCAGTTCAAATTTGATTCCCAGTGCTACCACGTTTGTTTCTTTGCTGCACTTCTCTCTCTGTTGGCCTATTCCCAACTTCGAGTACCTATTGTTGAACAAAGCCACCTGATTTTAGCATTCAGAGAAAGGAGTTAGAAACAGAAGTGCATGCTTTGTTGTTTGTGAGTGAACTGAACAACAGCTGCGCAGGAGTCAATCATCAGCAGACGGAAAGAAGTGATGTGATTGATCATCAGTTCTGATTCTCATCTGTTATCGATGTGGCGATTTGTGGGCTGAATAGCTAGCAGTGAAGTTTGTACTTTATACAATTATTCATGGTTAATATTCCATGGTAGTTGAGGCCTAGTGTTATTTAACTAAGACAAGGTAACAAATCTGTGAATATCACGACCAGGCAAAGAAGGACTATCTGTAGGGGGAGTGAGTACACAACAAGGTCAAACAAGTAAAATGACCAGTTTGAAAAAGACATGGGGAAAGGGAGAGGAAATGACATTTAAAACCAGTAACATAAAGGTCTATAAAACATATTAAAGGAAGTAAAATGTTATTCAATGCATCTCATACAGATAATTCCATGCACTACGATATTGAAGAGTACAAGGAAATTGGAAAGAATATAAAAGAAATATTCTTCTTATCTTGAATATAAGTGACAAAAGAAGACCTTTAAAAATTAATACAGAAGGCTGCAGAGAAGGGGGTTGGGGGAAAAGCCAGCCAACAGATGCATGTAGAATATAAAGACAGTTTTATAAGGGCAAAACACATGCTAGATTTTCCCCATAAAGCTCTTGAATTATGATAAATGTGAGTGCTGTGTATGTATATTTGGAAAACCAACTGTGCCTTCTGCTTTAGTTGCCTTTTTTGCACCAATAATTCCTTAAACAATATTTCATTTCTACAGCATAACTCTGTCACTGTAGTGTAGCCAAGCTTTTCTTGGACAAATCAAGTCCTAAATAATTCAGTGGTGCTGCAAGGGGAGAAATATCCACAGTGCACTGCTACAGAAAGCTTCCCTGTCTCATAAACAGAACAGCTTAACACAGGTATACAGAAGCATGTCTTCTGCGTGTGTAAGCACCTTTGAAATGAATCAGGACAGAGTGCATACATCAGAAAGGAGCTGGCCCTATGGTCAGCAGCTTGATCATCTTATTAAAATATGTTGCTGCTATTGTTCTTTAACTGAAGTTAATGACATTATATTGGCTCAATTATCTGGGCATAAAATATGTTCTTTTACTAAAGAAAAATATAATGGTTTAACTAAGTAAGAACCTATAGGAATTTATAGCCCTTATTTTATGTATTTCCACTTTCTTTACAGGTTGTTTTCTTGTATATTCACAAGAAGTGGAAGACTATAGGATTGAAGGGGGAGAACACATGTGCTTGAACAAAAAACTGATGTTGAGACATAATGGCTATCATGGCTAATTCCAGAGATTTAAAGCATTCTGTAAAGGAATATGTAGTGTGAATATGTATATCACATAAATCACTTATGAGGGCAAATAAAGGAAAAACCATTTTACAAAATTACTTTATTCAAAATGCAAAGAATGTAGTCAATGAAATCTGATTTTATTTTAAAGTGAATATCAGTAAGTTTGTTACATAAATGCAAGTTTTTCTCCTCCATTTACCAGGTACAAACCAAGCTGAAAGGATAATGTATACAGCCATGAGAATATTTATGTTGCATATCTTTGGGGTCTTGACACGCTCGACAAAATTCATACCATTAATTATTCCTCTATCACTTCGAGATAGGAAGCATGCAGATGTTATCAGACAAGAATGTAACCCATGTGCATCCATGGAAGCAGGAAGACTGGTGGGTCTTCAGATGAGCCCTGGGTGAGCTGGTTTTCTGACTTTAGGGGAAGGAGAATGGCTCTGGGGAAACTGCACCTTCCCGAGTCCGCCAGTCCCTTTCCTTGCACAGGGAGGGTTTTTTTTGTTATTGTTTTTGTTGTTGTTGTTATTGTTGTTTTGCCTCTAGCCCTTCAATAACTAAATTTATCTAAGTAACTCCCTAAAATAAATATCAAGATGAATCTTCAAGTAAGTGAACTTTCCGGCTCTCTTCTCCTCAACTTAGCAGGTTGTCCTGCAGTTTGAGGCCCTTTGTCTGTAACCAACTTCTGAGCAACCCCTGTTAGTAAATTGTACATCTCAAGCTCTATCTCCAGGGGCTCAGAAGGAAATCCAGACCTGCCCTGCCTCCACTATTTCCACAAATCAACAAAATTGTCCCTCTCATGGTGATGCAAGTTCAAGTCTTTTTAATTTCTTTTGAAGAGAAATTCTGTACATTTGTGTTGCAACTCTCTCACTAATGGATCATGGCAGTTGGACCACAACAAAGAACATCTGTATATGTACCATTGCATTATGTTCAGAATCATCTCTGCCCTAACTTTGGTCTTTAATGAATGGTAATATTAATTATCTTTACAACCAAATCATGATAACAATAACCTAAAGGTCATAGTACATTTACCACAGGTTTTGTAATGTACTAAACACTTGCATTCACTACCAGAAAAATACTTGGTGTTTTTATGACATGCATTTTTAGCTTCATGATACTTTAAGCTCAGATTGTATATTGTTCATAAGCACACAACTCAGGTATAAATGAAGTAGAACTCAAATCCATAATTCTTTCACTATAAATCATATGTTCTGAACTACTAAATTTTAGTGCTGCTAAGCATTGTATGTGCTGAGCAATGCTAAGATATACATTTTTTATTATCAATAAATAATTTCAAAAGAGCAAGAAGAAAGAGATTTAAAATTGAGGTGTTAAGATTAGTTGAGTAATATGCCAAATTTCTCATGGTTTTACTTTTTCATCTTATGAAAAAATTATATTTTACACTGTAGCAGAATGAACTTGACTTATGTTTCACTGCCTATGTAGCTGCTTGCATATATTTTTGATAGCCCTATCATATTTCCAGCAAATACATTTGCTCCCCACCTCACCTGCCACTTGAGACCTCGTAATATTAGAAACAGGTTTCACGTCATTGCAATGTGTATGAGGTGACAGAAGGGCACATAATGAATAAGTAAAAGAGGCAGGAATATGACCCCAACTTCCTGACATTTTGATGAAGACTCAATATGTCCCTATTGTTTTTCTTCCAAGATAAGTATACCAGATCTGTGTGGCAGGACTCTTCCAGAAATATATATGAAGGTAGGTATTGCTTTGCTCCTTAGTTTTTGCAATACTAAAGTTGAAACTTTAGGTAAAATATGAGAATAACATTATCATTGTGTCAGAAAAATAATATATTTGGTATCAAGGTTTCTCTCATCACTTAACTAGTTAACAAAACATAAGGCTGGTGAATTTTGACTGTACCCTGTAATTTATTTAAACATGCTTTCACTGCTCTGGAAGATTTAGGGGATTATTTGCAGGATTATTGTTTTGAAATATATAAGTAATGTTGGGGTATTAAGAACTCTTCTTTTAGAGATGTACGCCGTTTGATTTTGTATAATAACAACACAAATAATCACAGGCATGCTGCGTCCCAGCTTCTGGGTGTACATTATAGGAAATCAAAGTGAGGATAAGCAAGGTGGGCGGCGGAGCGTTGGTCAGGACACCCACAGCCATTTTCAAACACTGTGAGTTTAACCCAGATGGAAAGATGTTTACTGATTGATTTCACTTTGCTTGTACTTTTATGTCCTGAACTTTATCAAAAAATAAATCTGTGTGTTACTAGGTTTGGGGGGGGACCTTATTTCTATCACATTGGTTTGTTTATAATTACTAAAAGCTCATTTTGGCTAGTGGAATAACAGTTTATCTTACACCTGAAAATTTAATTTTATATACCCAAATCCATAATTTTCATGATGTTTGCTTTTATAAGATTTTCATATTTCAGGATTTCCTTCTTTTTGAGGCTGAATAATATTCCATTGTATGCATTGTACCACATTTTTTATTATCTATTCATCTGTTGATGGACATTTACGTTCTTTCCACATTTTTGCAATTATGTACAGTTCTGGAAGGAATATGGAAATGCTAATATTTTTCTGAGATCCCAGCTTCAAAGAATTAAATCCTGCAATGAGAGATAATATGGATAAATCTAGGGAACATTATGCTAAATAAAATAAACCAGTAACCAAAGATTGAATACTGCATGATTCTGCTTATATGAAGTATCTAAAACAGATTCATAGAAGCAAAGAAGAAAATTATTGGCATTGGGAGGAGAGGAAGACCGAGTCGCTATCGGTGAGCATAAAATTTCAGTTATGCAGCTAAGTTCTAGATTTCCTGCACAACATTACACTTCTACATAATAATACTCAATTGTATACTTATGAATATAAAAGGGTAGATCTCATGTTAACCATTCTTACCACAAGGAAATGTTTAAAAAATATTTTTATAATACAATGAAGAAGATCAATCATGGAAGTTCAACTTATCCACTAATTATGAATTACACTGTCCATTAATGAGTAATCATACATGAACATAAATAATAAGACATGACTCATACTATAATATAGGTTATTTCGAGTGTTTAAATAACAGCTACCTATCAGTTACTCTGTGTTAAATTATTTGTAAGACACTAGAAATATGAAGATGAAAAATTATAATCATTGATTCAAGAGATTTAAGTTGATACACAAATCACAGTAGATATTCAAAGGACTAAGTCATCAAGTATGCTTGGGTTGGAGTCAGAGAAGGATAACAGGGTTGTTGACAATTGAATCTTAAAAAGTAAAAACTAGTTTAAGAGATGAAAAAGGGACTGACAAGTGAAGAGATTCCTGGACTAATTAAAAATATTTTTTAAAGGTGTGAAGACAGGACATGAACAGGGGTCTGTATATAACATAGCAGAACAGATGTGACTAAGACAGCAGGGAATGAAGGGAGAAAAGCTGTAACAATGACCCCTGAGTGATGAAGCTGATGGGAACAAGCTAGATCTTAGGTTTGTAAGGCAGGCCAAGGAATTTAATATTTATGCTGTGATGATAAAAATGCATTGCAAGATTAAATCAGGGGTATTTGATATTCAGGCTTTTGTATTAACAATAAAATTACAGCAGCAATATGAAGGGTAGATGAATGGCAAGAAACAGAATCCAGATTCAGGGCTACCCTTCATGTTACCTTTGCAATAGTCCAGACCAGAGGGGATAAAGGCTTGCATGAAAGCAGCAGAAGTAGAAATAGAGAAGCAATAGAAGTAGAAGAGAAGGAAATAAGAATTATTTGCAGTACAACTTGAGAGGAATTAATAACCAATGATATATAAATAATAAAAAAGGGAGAACGATAAATAATAATGGCTGAATTAATTGGTTTCAATTGCAGAAGTCATTTTAAAAAGACGTAAAATTTTAGGGTTACACAGATTCTGAGGAAAATAATGAATTCAATTTTGTAAAATTTACGATTTGAGATTTCATTATTTAGAAGCTGATGACTTTCATCAGAGTTAGATTTAGGAGTCATTACCATTTGTATGGTAACCAAATCACTTGAATAGATGAGTGTCAAGGAGGCAAATAAAAAAGAAATAAATAAATAACCAAGGACAAATATTAGGAAGCACCAAAGACATAGACAGGGGAAAGTACAATGCTCAGGAAGACAGGTAGGATCAGAAAGAGGAGTCAGTCACAAAAGACAAAGTGCTCTAAAATGCACTTCAGATTAATTCAAGACTTCGCAAAAACTAAGCGTGGTCATTGAAACTACGCATTGGTTTTAGCAATTAAGAGATCATAGTTTATTAATATAGTTCCATTGGTGAGGATGGAGACTAGGTAAACTGATGACAAAAACATAATACATTGAAACCTCTGGTGAGGATAAAGATAAATGGAGGAGAGTGTTATCTGTGAAGGAAGAGAGGGAGGCTGAAACCAAGAGGAGAAATAGTATTGAGATTATAAGAGTGACTTCATCCTGTTCAGCATTTGTGAAACAAGCCAGAAAAAGGAAATGGATCAAAATATAGGGGAAATCAAATACTTAATGAAAAAATTCCAAGAGAGGCTGAAGAGGAATAGAATAAGATTGTAGTTGGAAATATCAGCCTTGAAGGGAGTCAGAAAAGGACGAAAGTGAAGTTACTGTGTTCTCTTGATATGTAAAGGTAAGAGGGTCAGAAAGTTTTTGCCTAAAGACCTCTATTCTCTGTGAAGGTGCTTTCCAGCTGGAAGAAGGTGAGAGAAGGGAAAGACTTGATTTGAATGATGAATGTTTGGGCTGCCACTGAGAGAAACTACAGGGGAAATTAATCAAGAAAGCATAGGAGGCTTCACTGAGACAGTATTAATAAGCACATGATGACATTTGTTCACTTGTGTGTGTGTATCAATAGATATAAATTTATTCAACAATTATTTATTAAGCATCTACTATGCCAGGGATTATTCCAGGTATTGAGGAATTACCAATAAATAAAAACAGACAACAAATCTTTACTCACACAGAGTTGGGGGATTAAATAAGCACAATATATAAGTAAACTATCTACATTATATATTGTCATCATTCTCTGGCTTTTTCCTAATGAGAATTATAGTTCCTATCTTCCTAGGTTGATGTCAGCTTTAAGTAAGCTAATTTATTTTGAAAGCACTTCTTAAACTATAACAGATTCCACAGGTGATGACCCATGATCCAGATCTTGAAACCAAAGGGTATGATTGATGTGTAGAAACTTATGAACACCAGAAAAATAATAGAAGAGAAAAACAACACAGGCCTACAAATAGGATAAAAATGTATTAAACATAAGTTATGAATGATTATTAATATCAGTAGAGTGCTTTTTATCTGCCCACTAAGCTTTGTACATGCCTGAGGGACATGATTACCATTCAGCTACTGTAGGATAAGCAGACCAGTATTTAGTCAGGCACACAGACGCTTTCACAGATAATTCTAATGCAATGTGGTAAGTGATGGGGGAGGAATATAGGGAAAGTGCTCTGGGGTCACGGTGGAGAGACTAGATCTCCTTGGCATAGCCTGTGAAGTCCTTATAGCTAATAATACTAACACTGATCCTTTAATAGTGAAAAGAGTTCCACAGAGAAGAAATAAGGAAAGAGGCAATAGGAATAAAAATTTACGTGCTCTATTACTCAATTATATGTGCAAAGACAGAATATTAAAAGTCCTGGATAACAAAACCAACATCCCTTGCAACAGACTTTGACTAAAAGAAGATGCAGTTCAGTGTGAGTGTAATTTCATCAATGCCTCTGAGTTAGTCAGCTACTATACCACATAACAGGGAGGAGACCGAGTCAAATAGTGTGAACAATCATCTGTCAAAAAAATCAGAACTGTTTGTACTGTTTATTCAGTCACAAATACTTTCAGTATTTGTGATTGAATTTCCTCAGAAGATGATCCAGGGCTTCACGTTTATCAAAGTACTTCATTTAAATTACCATTAAAGTAAAATTAAGTTGGTATTAACCTTGTCTATTCAAATGATGCCACTGAAAGGTAAACACACCATTCTGGTGTGCGCAAAAATGAGATGATAAATTGATACACACAGCGTTTGAAATGGATGGACTCCTTCTAATGAGTGATTATCTGTGGTATAACTATATTGATTGTGTTTGTACATGTCAAGTGAGGCTGGCAACAATTAACTTGAAGAAATCAATCTTGGAACTTGCTAGGATAGAAGCCTCCTATTTTCACGTGTATTAAATCATGAATTTTAAAAAGACTACAAAAGGTTTTAAGGTACCAATCTCTTACTGACACTGTATGACTTGGCAAAGGATTTTTGTCAACCCAAAAGACAAATATGTGCTCAAATAATGATTTGGGGAGGATAAATAATTACAAGTGTTCATTTGGATACATACACTATTCCAAAGCCTATCCTCTTGATACTACAAAGAAGAGTTATTTCTTTTTGTTTCTGTTTGATTTCTCCTAATTAAACAATACATTTGGAAACCCACATTATTCTAAGCTCTCTTCTGTCAATACAATGATGAGTTATTTCTATACTACATTCTGTATGTTGGGCTTAAGATTTATTAGAAGGAGTATATGAAAACAAAGGCAGAAAGTTGTACTTTCATGTTTTTATTGGGAAACATTTCTGGAGTAGGTGAGGATACGCACATGCATACACATACAAACTGCACATGTGTTCATGCACATGTGTGATGGAGTGTGATCTCTAGCAGTGATTTGCTGGCAGAATGAAGTGTGACTCTCCACTCTTATGAACATTGGAGTTCATGTTAAGAGAGAATAAGGACCTGTGGAGCTCCCATCGGCATGAAATAATGTTTGCATCTATTCTAAAGGAAAATTGCTAAGGCACATTTGGAGTGAGGATGGCTCTCACAGCAGATAAACCTACACAAGACCCAAGTCTCAGATGCACTCCATCTCACCTGAAGCATGCCATCCCTTGGTTTCTGAAGAAAAGCTTATGAAACCTGGACTAGAATGCCCACTTAACTGATCCTAATCTCTACCTTAGAGAACAATTTTTCATGTTTTTTTTTAATTTTAAATAGAAAAGAAAGATATGCACAATGTCTAGATCACCCTGACACAACAGTCTGGCAGAGCAATTCATTTCTAAACATACCTGGTGATTTTTCTTCCATACAGTAGTAAAAGAGCCAGATCAAGGATACCTGGACTTAACAGTAACACCAGAATGTCACCAACTTGTATGTTACTTTCATTGTTTTTAACTCATGCTTTTAAATACCTTATTTTAAAACAAAACTTATTCAGTGAATCTCTGGTAAAAAAAAATATCAACACCACTTATCCTCTTTTACTAGTTATTAATTTATCTTGATAGTTATAGAAAAATATAGAAAAAGGAATATTTTATATAATTAATTTGTCAGCAATTCCTGTTGTTCAACATCTTGTCGTCTTATACAATGTTAGATTGAAGTGTGAAATAGCAGTATAGACACTCTTCCGTGATTATCTAGGGTGGGACATTCCTGTAGGAGGCTGACAAACAAAGCCTCTTTTGGTAGCTTTGTGGACCATCAGCCTCACATGAGCAAGGGATATTACAGACTGTGATATGAATACAGGAGATCAGCACGTTCCTCTCCTTAGCTGTATATCTCAAGTCCTACCATGATTTTACATCATTTCTTTCTCCATCGTTTGCTCTGAAAGAGATGCAGTTGGAGTGAACATTTCTTCAGGCATGGTGCAGTGTCTTAGATGCAGGGTCTGTATTATGATTCTTTAATTCAACACATGGCTTCCAGCCAAAGATGATATTCTGAAGGAAAATTACACTAGACGCACCTCCTCCTTACTCTCTTAAATATATATATTTCAGCTGGAATGAAATTTGAGAGCTTCCCTAAAAGGAAAATTTAACAAAAGGGCACTGCTGCATGTGATAGGACAAAGTGAGGATAAATCTTTCACAAGGATGAAGGGTTTCTTACAACAGTCTCCCTTAACCTAAAGGAAAAAAATAGGTGTATTTTACTTGGTTTTACCAATTTATGGTCCTATTAATTAATCTTAAATTCATTAATAAATAATATTGCAATTTAAAAAAGTTGTTTAAACTCTTACATGTTTAAAGATTTCCTATCTTTCCTTTCCCTTTCACCTTAATGAATATTATGAATACTTTAAAAGATAATAGCCAGCTTCCTGTGTGAAGTAATGTTCATATGGATTAGCTATCAGGTATCATTTTTTTATCATTTTAAAATTCAGCTAAACAGCTGAAGCAAAGTTTTCTGTTTTCAATTTTTTGATCAATACAGTGTTTTTTTTAAAATGCAATTCATGTAATTAAATTATTGTGAATATGGATTTTCAATTTGGTCCAACACTTTGGCATACTTCATATGGGTTTGGTTTATTTTTAAATCTATATAATCTTATTAACTAATGTCACCCCAATAAACTTAATAAAAAGTATATTAGAATTTTAGTTGTAAGAGTAGTATGTGTGTCTGAATCTGTACACATATTGTAATTAAAATTAGTACTGAAACTTTACCTTCTTGAAGGCTGCTAGAGAGTACCAATCAGTCTTAGAGGCATTGTTAAAATATTTCTAAGATAAAATTTTCAGCTGGGCAACAATTTTTTTAAAAAATTGAGAACACTCACTGAAACCTAAGATTTCAAAGAGCTTTAAAAAGTAGTCACTGTTGCATGAAATGCAGGGTTCACTTTCCTTTCCACTTGGATGATAATAATGCCACCAGCAATATATCCTCATTAAACAATGATATATCACAAAAGTAATTTCCAAATTGTAGAAAATTTAGAAAATGCATAGACGCATTAAGAAAATATTAATATCACCCTTAATCCATCATCTGCTAATATCATGCATTCTATATCTGCTTCCAGTGCTTTTCTATGCATAATTTCTGCAGAATTCTGAAAACTATAGAGGGAGATATTCTGCTCTTCCACTGAAATTATTATGGAGGCATTTCCCATGCCATTGAAAATTAGATAATTGATTATTGAATTTCAAAAATAATGATAGAGGGAGAGAGAAATAGAAATGAGAGAAACAGTTGTTGAGGGCACTAGCTCATTAAGTACTGGATTTGCTTTATTCTGTGTGCACGTGTGTGTGTTCTGTGTGTATATGTGTGCCACATTCAAGACATTCATTGTGGGTATCTTTATTTTTGTTGGAATGTCAAAATTAACTCAAAAATAAATGTAGGACCATAAAGGTCAGTCATCTGAAATACAAGACATCCCATAATAATTCCTGCTGTTACAAAATATCACTTCTAAATTCAAAATGCTATGCCAAATATTTTTGGTGTGTATTGTTACATCTATGAAGTTCTTTTTGCACATGGATCAGATCTGCTCATCATTTGGCCCTCCCCACCTCCTCGTTCTGCATTCTCCCATACCATATTTTTAACTGTAGAAAATAAGCTGTGGGTTTTCCTTACAAGCTAAAGCACAACTGCTTGCCAAAATGGACTCAGATTAATTTTATAGTTGTGCTATGTTTAATAATGTCATTTATTTTGATGACTAACTTTAAAAATAGCTTCACTGTTGAACAACTGAATTCTGCAAGTGTCGTTATAGTTGAATCTAGTAGATCCACTGCTTTCATCTTCTTATCTAGTTTTTTCCTAGTTTATTTCTCCCTTCTTTTATGCCATTCTTATTTCTCCCACCCTTTTCCATTCCATCTTGTTTTTCTTTTTCTTCATTCTTCCTCTATTCCTTTACTTTTACCATTTTTACACTTTTAATCAGTAAATATTTGAATATGTTGAATTTGTTGAAATGTATTGAATGCTAGCCATACATACATGGTGTTTTCCACTGTAACATGAATCTTGTACTTATTTTATCAGAGTTACAAACATTACTCTGATACCAGGAATGAAGATATTAGTGCACTAAATTCTCTATTATAAACTCTATTTCCTTCATAGAGACAGAACAAATGAACTGAAAATTCCACCAACCTTAGAGAGCCCTTAAGGTGTTAATGTTTGACAGTCAAGATTCTATACATGCTGCCTGGCAAAGCAATAAAATCCTTAAATGATTTGGGGACCACCAGTCCCTGCTTTGTAAACTATTCATGAAGTGGAATTACAATGACCTACTGCCCTGGTATGATTTTTCAGCCGCCCCAAGCTCTCTGCATTCAGTTTGACCTCCTTTACTACCTTGACATTGATCTATTCTTAAGATTGTAGCTATAGGCTTTATGCTTGAACCTAAGATTAAAGTTGGAAATAAAAGTTACCATACTGTCTCTCCCTATAAGTTGATAGGTTGTATTGCAGTCCTTGGTACTAATCAGGGTGAGCACTGAAGAGTCCATTTGGGAAATAAGATCTTCTGGGACTTGAGTTGTGGAAACTACAGCAGAAGGTTGTGGGAAGCGAGGAAGAAAAGGAATGACTGTGATACTAAAGACAGCTCTTGAATTACAGAAGGAAATCAGAGGGAGTTGCTAAAAATGGCCACAAGCACTTTCTATTTCATATTGGCTCATCCAATACATTCAGCTAGAAATGACCAAATCCATTTTTCCTTCTCTTGTGGGACTTAGAAGGATGTCTCTCTGGGTTTTATTTCCATTACTCTTTTCAATCTACTTGCTTTACTACCAGGTAGCTTTTTATTCTATGACCCATCCCCAATATAGTCTGGAGTGTGTTTATCTCTCCGTGCTTCATAGCAATTTTCTACCATCTTCTGTGTCCTTTGTGGTTTTGTACAATGATTAGCAGCTTGCAAAAGGTGATTTCTCTTGTTTTTTCCTCTTGCTTTTGCCCTCATCCTTTTCTTCCTCTCCCCCCGCCCTTTTTTTTGAAGGGGTGGAGAGACGTGGCATCTTTCAGTTATCGAAAATAAAGGGAAAATGCATAATTACAAATGTAATGCCAATAGAAAAATACAATTATACCTTCCAAATACTAAAAGGAGCAGCAGAGGAGAGAGGAAGGCAGAACAGTAAGTTTGATAATGTGAGTGTCCTGCCTTTCAGGCAAAGGGGCTCTTTTCTCTAGTTAATTTCTACTTAGAAACAAAAGGTTTTTCAGAGAATAGGAAGAGAGAGGGGACTGAATGATGCTTCAATTTGCATTTCTGTTCACATAATATTCTTGTTCAATTGACTAAAGAAAGGTTCTTTTTTTCTTGTTACAAATGATAGCACCTGTTTAAAAATAGTTGAATCAAATTTTATTCACAATTACTATTTTGCTCAAACTTGTCTCTGATAACCAAGAAATAAATTCTGAAATCTATTACTTTTTTTAATATGCACTAAATAACTTGAAGTGGCATGGCACGGTAAGAAAGAACATTGTTTCAAGCATCAGAGATCTAGTCTATAATATAAAATCTGTCATTAACTCTGTGATATTAAGTAAATCATTTAAAGTTTTGGTCTCCATTTTCCCCCCAAAATTAGGAGTTCAAATTAGATAATCTATAGCATCTTTCTACTTAAAAATAAAAAGCATTTGGTCTTCATCCACTTTTATAACTCAACAATTTCATCTCTGAAATAGGAATCGTCTGTACCCAGGTCTGTTTTAAGAAAGCCACCCTCATCCCTGCTGCAGGAAGGGACATACTGATGCTTTAGCTGCAGAGCTTCATCTCAGGGTTACTTTTGTTGATGTTTGTTTGTTTGTTCTTTGATATTTTTGCTGACCTAAACAAATTGGAATAGAGAGACTTTGCTTTCCACAGAAATTCTAAAGGGATTACTGTAAATTATCCAAAGTCATCTCAAGCACCATGATTTTGAACCACATTTTCTTTGTGTGTGTGTGTTTTCAAATCAATGTCTTATTTTTTTTTATTTTACTTGTTGTTCCAGTACAGTTTTCTGTGTTTTACTCCCATCCCCACCCAGCCCCCCCCAGTCCTCCCCACCTTCCTTTCATTTCCACCCGACTAGTTTTTGTCCTTGTATCCTCTATACTTGTTCCTGTAAACCCCTCCCCTTTTCCCCTAAAATTCCCTCCCGTCTCCCCTCTGGTCACTGTCAGCCTGTTCTCTATTTCAGTGTCTTTGGTTATATTTTGCTTGTTTGTTTGTTTTGTTGTTTAGGTTCCTGTTAAAGGTGAGAACATATGGTATTTATCTTTCACTGCCTGGCTTATTTTGCTTAGCATAATGCTCTCCAGTTCCATCCATGCTGTCGCAAAGGGTAGGAGTTCCTTCTTTCTTTCTGCTGCAAAGAATTCCATTGTGTAAATATACCATAGTTTTTTGATCACCTATGTTTCTCAGAATCTGTGGGATGCTCTCTGCTGTGGCTCATGGAAGTACAGAACACTCAGAAATACCAGTTTCTGCTTGCTATGGTGTGCTTGTAAATGTTTGGTCTTGGTACTATCCAAAACTCTCTTACAGCAAAACAGAATCTTCACATTTGTGTTCCAGTTGCCCTGACTCTATTTTCCTTTCGCTGGCTCGTAAGCATAGAAAATGGTGATGATGCTGCAGAGCTCAATGCCAGTAAAATGGAACACTTCCCACACATGGGGCTGCATCACTGAAGGCCATGCTACTGACTCCTCTTCTACAGGAAACTGCTCTTTCTTGTCCAGATGCATAAGCATCCAGGCATGCCTCTCCCACTTCAAGGTGAGCACATTCTTCTGTTTCTTCTCATCCTTTGAAATGCAAGTTCTGAGAAACTTGTAGCAGTCTCACTCTGCTTAAAAAGATAATTAGATAGAAACACACACACACCCCAAACTTCTATGATGACCAGGTTTCTGATAACCCTGGAAAATTGCACAGACTTGCTGAAGCCTTTGCACATGAAAATAAAATAACCATAAAGGAAAGAAAATTATCTCATTGGGTGGTTTAGGCATATACTTGTCTAGAGGATGACATAGAGCAATTTTTTAAATTTCTTTTTTATTTATTTTTTAACACTAACATGATTCATTTTTCTCTTTTGAATATGCTGACAGTTGTGAGATATATTCTCATGTCTAATCCTGCCACAGTAAATATGCAGATGGGAGAAAACATTCATATATGCTACTAGAAGGATTCTGCTAATTCAAATCATATGGGATTGCATAATGAATTCATTTCCAAGTATTCTAAATTGTATAATAAAATACACCTGAAATATAAATTAAAACCACTTATAACTAGACATACATTGCAAGGACCCCTTGACATTTCCAATAAATAAAAGGTTCATGTTTGTCACAAGCTTCACAAGTGGATGGTGCAACCATATATTTCTCTACATATGCTAATTACTGTACTATGAATAGCCAATAATTGATTAAAAGGTATTTTGTGGATGTTAAATATGTACAAATACATGATCATACAAAGAATTTTAAAAACCCAAAGCCAAAGGCAGAGAGAGGGTGAAAAAAAGTCACATTCCAATTATTTTAATAAATAAAATATGTGTATTTCCCATGAAAATTAATATAAAATATATTTTTATTGCATTTAAAATGTGACTGATAATATGAGACTCTAATGTGGAAAACTGCCTTTAATTCACAAATGTGGAGGCCTTTCTGGTTATTGAAATGCTGTCAAAAGGCTAAGTTTGTAAATATTTGTAGTCATAGTTTTGAAATTTAGGAAGTAAATTAAAAATATAGAGTGGTGTTGAAACCAGACATCTATATTATCTATGGAAAAATATTACTGAGTACTTTTAATCTTTTATTTGGTATGTCGAGGTAGTTTAGGGTAGTTTAGCAAAGGAGTTAGGTAAAAGAAAGAAAAAGCGCTTCACTACTGAGCTCTCTCAATGCTAAAAGTTATGACTTAGAAACCACCCCATCATTTATCTAGTAAACTCTTCATATACATATATGAAGAGCTATGTGTATATATAGATATATATAGACACACATGTATATATACACATATATATGAATTATCAATCTACTCTCTCATATTGGCAAGGTAAATATTATTTCCCTAAGACTACAAATGACACAGCAGAGCAAGTCCATCACACCTTGCCCAAAACCACCATAGCAAATTGGGATCTTGAACACCTGTCAACTGATTCCCACCTGAGGGATCTTTTTCTGTGATGTTGATTTTATTTACAGTGATGACCATGTTGTATCACAATAGGTTTCCTGGTGCTGTCATCTCCAATAGACCCTGGGATCATACTTCTAGGGTCCATAGCCGAACTATTGTTATTATGTCCATATCTACTAGCAACGTGCCTGATGCACAGCAGGCCCTAAACAAATATGTGTTGAATTGAACTAAAACATGCTACCTTTTCCAGTTTAACTATATTATAATCACATGTATTTCAATAATCTCCATCATGTACAAAAGAGTAAAATGAAAATGAGGACTGGTGTGAACTGACCTAATACTACCAGGCTAGTTCTTTTCTTTTCCAAAGTCCTCACTGTTAGGTTAAATATCACCTGATATTAACTCAATTCACAGGAGAACAAAGGAAACTTTCACCTCATGACTTTTTTGTTTTGGCAAATGCAATTTCCATGTCCCTTTTTCCACCCAAATATTTCTTTTGCCAACACTCAGGAAAATTTTATTTCTCCAGTTTTCAAAACAATAGCAGTCACTGGTTCAGCCTGTTATAATTTCATATCTTCACTGTGTGCTAGAATGCCAGACATTCAACACAAAGTAAATAAATTCTATTAGCACATGGTTGTTATTTTTATCCCTGTAGTCATACATGTAAGGAAATGTTACAATTCACAGTGAATGTTGCTGGCATGAATACAAAGACCACAGAAGAGAGATATATATTTATAGTGACAGACACTTTGTGCCTTAAGCTTTATCAGGACATACTTGGGAAAGTCCCTTTTTTACCAGAGTTCATTGTCCTGACTTGCACTTTAGTGGCCCCTGCAGGCTACTAAAGTAAAATTTTAGCTCAAGTAAAAATGATCACAAAGGCCTGCCCCAAACCTTTGGCTACAGCAGTCCTGGGTTCCCACCAGTCACCAGTTTCCTACTGGATTGTGACTACCAGTCACAGCAACAAAAAGATGCTGAAAAGTAAACAAACGCCTTTCTCCTCTTTCCCTAAACTAACAACCCCCATTGTTTTAGCACAAGGTGTAGGTTTTAAGTTGAGTTTCCATAATGCTAATAAAATTAAAATTCCATTGTGTCTGTTGGGAAGGAAGCCTGGAAACGGCCTGGAGCGTGGTGTGACAATGGAGAGAGGTGTGACAAACTGTGACTTCATGCCAAACCCAGCCCTATACCTCCTTTTCTATGGTTCACAAACTAGGAGTTCTTTTTCTTTTAATTTTAAAGGGTTTAGTGAAAGAAATTTTAAAAACATGCAACTTTAAGACTTTCAGATAACCTCATTTAATCTCAGTCTAGACTCTTTACAAAGGATAGCAAGTTTCGTTTTGTTTTGCTTTGCTTTGTTTTCTGTAAAGGGATAGATATTAAATAGTTTAGGTTTTGTGGGGCTTATGAATTTGCATATATTTCTGTTTTTCTACAACCTTTTAATATAAAAAGTTAAATAAAAAAACATTTTTACTATGGAGCCTAACAGAAACACATTTGGGGGTCAGATTTGGCAAGCCAGTAGACCTTGCTATAGTGGGTGGTTGATGCAGAAAATGGGATGGAAAATGAAATCACCACATGTAGAAAGGTACTCCATCAACCACAAATCATTCCCACCAGATTCACCTGCCTTGTGCTATTTTAAGTCTAATAATTAAATGTCCACTGTATGTAAGTCAGGACGTGTTCAGGACTATGGAATACAGTAGTTAGCTTAACCTGACTAACACAGAAAGGACAGCTAAGGAAATTTTTCCCCAAAAAGTGACAATTAAACACACATCTGAAGGAGAGAAAGCCATGCAAACTCTGTCCTAAGCAGAGGCCCTGAGTCATGAGCATATGTGTTGTGTTTAAGGAACAGACAGGAGGGAAGTGTGGACACATTAGAGTGATGGAGAAGGAAAATACCAGTATTTGAGGTCATGGAAGGAAGAAACAAGTAGATTGTCTAAGACTTCATGGACTTTTTTTTTATTTTTACCCAGAGAAAAAATGGGAAGCCACTGGAGGGTTTTGTGTTGAACAGTAACATGATGAGACTCTAGTTATAGCGGTTTCACTCTGGCTGCTGTACTACAAATACATAAAGGCAATCAAGTGGCACACTAGTCTGGAGACCGCTGCAATCACTCAGGTGAAAAACGATGAAGAGTTGGAATAAAATTGTAACAATGGATAAAGTAGAGCCCACAGGACGTGCTGAGGAATTTATGTGGCGCATAACAGAAAGGGAGAAGCTGAAGATGACTTCATATATTTTGTCCTGGGCAAAGTGAGTTTAAGAAGACTAGAAGAGGAGTAGGTTTGGAAAATATTAGCGGCTCGGTTTTCTACATGTAAAGTGTGAGATGTCAGATATCAAATATAGATGTTAAGTTAGCACTTGGAAATCAATGTCTAGAATTCAGGGAACAGATTAATGGGATCCCTTTGTAATCTATTTTCTTTTCTGTAACACTCCTATGATAATTTTTACAGCAAAGATATATAATGTTTAGTTTGAATTCTTCTCCTCTCCTTCTAGTTAGTTTACTCATTACAGAAAGGACCAATGTTTAGTTTAAAAACAATTCTGTGTCCTGAACAGCCCACAGTACACTCTACAAGTGGTTTTAAATGGATAAATGGGTGTGTTTATGTGAGTCTACAAACACCAGAGGCGGGGTGTTGCTCAGGAAAGTTGCTGTACTTGTTAAATATAGTCATTGCCTACAGTGCTTCTACTCTCAAACAAAACAAACATTTTTAATGAGGAATATTTAAGATATTTTATAAAACAGCGAGGAGCTTATATCTAAAAAATTCACAAATTCTCTAGATAATTGCAGTGCTAACTAAAGTTTAAGACTCTTGCTATATAATTGTGATTATAATCATATATATTTATTTGTAAAAGTATTAATAAAGATTATATTCAATATCAACATTTTACGGAAAACTACCACCAATTAAATATTATATTCCCTCCTTTACCCTTGAGACCTCTTTGTGAAGGTTATGTCACTGAATAAAGAAAAATATCCCAAATTTTATTAGTTTCCAAGAAAAATAACCACAAAAATTTCAAAGGGAGAAATCACCACCAATGCAATATCATAAAAGTTAGTATCTGCTGAAGTGAGTTCACAAAGTGGGTTACCTATGGGATATTTTTATTTTGCCAGGGGTTAAAGCAATGCTGCATTTCACAAATGCATTATGGGTTATAATGTTCCTTAGAAAAATAAAGTATAGCAGATATTAGATTATTTATGTGGATTTACAAATGAATTTCAGCATCTTTTTCTCTAGCTTCCTAATGAACAGTGCCAGGAACCTTCAAGCAATGTGGTATTTGTTGCCATTTGCACCTGTGAGTATGCTGCAGGGGGTGGAAATAAAGCGTCACGTTTTAAATAGATTAAGGAGTAAGAAGGGATCTTTAGCAGGTTAAGGCAATTACTTGGTTTTCCTGCTGGTGACAGATTTTCATTGTTCCCAACCATAACCCTCCACACAAAGGGAGGTACAAGTTTATTTGTTTTTCAGCTTTCACAGCTGACTCATCCCTCTTTCCCCACCCCCTACAACACATGTGCACAACTCCCCCACACAGGAAAGACCCAAGCAGCTGCATATTAGCCATTTTAAAAATCTATATAAAAATAATTATATTTCCTGAGTTTTAAGGTAAATGATACTAGTGGGTTTGGCATATAAATTTATTGTATTTTACTTCTTTATTAACAGTGTTTTATTTTTTTAATTTTATTTTTTAATTAAAATTGACATTCAATATTGCTTTACATTAATTCCATGTGTACAGAAAATGGTTGGATAATTATATAACTTACGAAGTGTTCCCCCAATAACTAAAGTACCCTCTTGTCACCTGATATAGTTATTATATTATTGACCATATTCTCTGTGATGAACTCTACAACTCTGTGACAATTTCATATCTACCAATTTGTACTTCTTAATCCCATTATCTTTTTTATCCCTCCCCTCCAGCCATGAGTTTGTTCTCTATATCTATAAGTCTAGTTATATTTTGTTTGTTAATTTTCTTCTTTAGATTCCACGTATAACTGGAATCATACAGGATTTGTCTCTCTCTGTCTGACTTATTTCCCCCTAAAACATCCATTTTTTTTCAGATGGTAAGGATTCTTTCTTTTTCATGGCCGAGTACCATTTCATTGTATATAGGGACCACGACTTTTTTATCCATTTGTCTATCAATGGGGCTCTTGGGTTGCTTCCATATCTTAGCTATTGCAAATAACACCACAATGAAAATAAGAGTTCACATATCTTTGAATTACTGTTTTAATTTATATCCAGAAGGTAAATTGGTAGCTCATAATAGTCCCATTACTAGTTTTTGAAGAACTTCCGTACTATTTTCCATAGTGGATGCACCAACCTGCATTGCTACCAAGAGTGCACGAATATTCCTTTTTCTCCACATCCTCACCAATGCGTTTGCTGATTTATTGACGATAGCCATTCTGATAAGTGTGAGGTGATATTTCGTTGTGGGTTTAATTTTTATTTCTCTGATGATTAGTGACATTGAGCATCTTTTCATATGTTTATGGAACATCCGTGTGCCCTCTTTGGAGAAGTATCTATTCAGGTTCTCTGCCCATTTTTTAAATTGAATCATTTTGGTTGTTTGTTATTGAGTTGTATGAGTTCTTTATAAATTTGAGGAATTAACCCTTTATCCTATGTATTATTGGCAAATATCATGTCCAAGTCAGTAGGTTGTCTTTTCTTTTTGTTGATAATTTCCTTTTCTGTGCAAAAACTTTTCTGTTGGATGTAGTCCCATTTGTTCATTTTTCTTTTGTTTCTCTTGCTCAAGGAGATATATCAGAAAAATGATTCCTAAGAGAAATATCAGAAAGTTTACTGCCTATGTTATCTTTCAGGAGATTTATTGTTTTGTGTCTTGTATTTAAGTCTTTAATCCATTTTAAGTTTATTCTTGTATATGATATAAGAACGTGGTCTACTTTAAATTTTTACATGTGTCTGTCCTATTCTTTCAACTTCCCTTATTGAACATAATGTCTTTACTCATTTGTATATTTTTGCTTGATTACTCAGATATTAATTAGCCAATAGGTGTGGGTTTATTTTTGGACTCTCTATTCTGTTGAATTTATTTATATGGCTGTCTTTATGCCACTACCTTGATGTTTTGATTACTACATCCTTGTAGTATAGTTTGATATCAGTTGATGTAATATTTCCACTCTGTTATTTTCTCTCAAGATTATTGTAGCTATTTGAGATCTTTTGTGGTTCCATACAAATTTTTAGATTTGTTCTAGTTCTGTGAAAAACATCATTGGTATTTTACTAGGTATTGCATTGAATCCATAGATTGCTTTTGGGTAGTATGGTCATTCTGATGATGTTAATTCTTTCTACACATGAGCACAGTATATGCTTTCATTTACCTGTATCTTCTTCAGTTTCTTTCTTCAATATCTTGTACATTTCTAAATACAGGTCTTTTACTTCCTTGGTTAAATTTATTCCACAGTATATTTCTGATGCAATTGTAAGTGTGATTCTTTTTTTAGTTTCTTTTTCTGACAGTTCATTGTTGGTGTATAAAAATGCAGCTCACTTCTGAATATTGATTTTGTATCTTGCTACTTCACTGAGTTAATTTGTCAGTTTTAGTAGTTTTTTTTTTTTTTGTTGGAATTTTTAGGGTTCTCTATATGTAGTATCATGCCATTTACAAATAATGACAGTTTTGATTCTTTCTTTCCAATTTGGATGCCTTTTATTTCTTATTCTTATCTGATTGTTGTGTCTAGAACTTCTAATACTACCTTGAATAAGAGTGGTAAAAGTGGACATCACTACCTTGTTTCTTTTTTTGGAATTATTTGAAAAGGATAGGTATTCTTCTTTGAATGTTTGGTAAAATTAAACTGTGAAGTCGTCTCGTCCCAGGTTTTTCTTTGTTTGGAGTTTCTTGATTACTAAATTGAGTTGTTATAATTATTTTGTTCCTACTCCCTATTTCATCTTGATTCAGTTTTAGAAGATTTTGTTTCCAGAAATTTATCCATTTTCTTTCCAGATTATCTAACTTTTGGAATATAACAGTTTGTAGTTTTTCTTTTAATCCATTGTATTTCTGTGGTACCAGTAGTCACTTTTCCTTTTTCATTTCTGATTTTACTTATTTGGACCCTCTCTCTTTCTCTTAATGAATCTAATTAAAGGTTGATCAATTTTATTTTCTTTGAAAGAATCCTATCTTGGTTTCATTGCTGGTTTGATTTTTAATTGTTTTTTACTAATTTTGCCTCTAATTTTATTATTTTCTTCCTTCTACTTATCTGAGATCTGTTTACTTTTTCTTTTTATACTTCTTTGGCTCATTTTTAGGTGTAAGGTTATATTGGCTGACAGTTTTCTTATTTCTTGAGATAAACTTGTAATACTGTGGATTTCCCTCTTGGGACTGCTTTTGCTGGGTCCCATAGATTTTAGATAGTTGTGTTCTCATTCTCACTAGTTTTCAGATATTGCTTAATATACAGTCATTGAATTTACAATTAATGACTCAAAATGACTATGTCACAATGTAGAAAACTCATCCTGCATCACCTTCCATTTCCTTG
The DNA here is from genome assembly GCA_004024845.1 of Tonatia bakeri. Taxonomy (NCBI): domain Eukaryota; kingdom Metazoa; phylum Chordata; class Mammalia; order Chiroptera; family Phyllostomidae; genus Tonatia; species Tonatia bakeri. The sequence continues at coordinate 79,751 of PVIA01007715.1, forward strand.
GTCAATTGAGAATTGGATAAATCCCCACTGTAAAATAGTGTAAAGAAATGCATATCTTTTACCCCCAAAGCATTAATCTCAGGTGAAATTTTTATGGTATTTATGTGAGTATATGGGGTCATCTAGAAATTATCCAGCCATGCACTATTAAAATAAACATTTATTGAAGACACACAACATAAGAAATATTGCACAGAGTACAATGATGCCTCTATCCCCATCAAAAGAGGCACCTTGGGACCTCACACAGTTCTCCCAGACCTCTCAGGCCTCTTCCCTCTCTCCAACATTCTGCAAAATCCTGTTTTGGAATTGCAATCAGCTGCCCCCTCATATTTTCCCAAATCTCACAGAT
>PVIA01007716.1:0-80102 GCA_004024845.1 Tonatia bakeri
GTCCCCTAGAGCAAGAGAAATAAAGGAAAGAATAAACAAATGGGACCTCATCAAAATAAAAAGCTTCTGCACTGCTAAAGAAAACAGTATCAAAATAAAAAGAGAATCAACTGTATGGGAAAACATATTTTCCAATGATACCTCAGATAAAGGCTTAATCTCCAAAATATATAAAGAACTTACATGACTCCTCCATAAGAAGATAAGCAACCCAATTAAAAAATGGGCAAAGGACTTGAACAGACACTTCTCCAAGGAGGACACACAGAGGATCCAGAGACACGTGAAAAGATGCTCAGTATCACTAGCTATCAGAGAGATGCAGATTAAAACCACAATGAGGTACCACTTGACACCAGTCAGAATGGCCATCATAAGCAAAACAACAAACAACAAGTGTTGGAGAGGTTGTGGAGAAAAGGGGACCCTAGTGCACTGTTGGTGGGACTGCAGACTGGTACAACCACTGTGGAAAACAGTATGGAACTTCCTCAGAAAATTAAAAAATGGATCTGCCTTTCAACCCAGCAATTCCACTGCTGGGACTATATTCTAAGAACCCTAAAACACCAATCCAAAAGTACCTTTGCACCCCCATGTTCATAGCAACACAATTTACAATAGCCAAGTGCTGGAAGCAACCTACATGCCCATCAGTAAATGAATGGATCAAAAAACTATGGTACATTTACACAATGGAATTCTATGCAGCAGAAAGAAAGAAGGAGCTCCTACCCTTTGCAACATCGTGGATGCAACTGGAAACATTATGCTAAGCGAAATAAGCCAGACAGTGAAAGATAAATACCATATGATTTCACCTTTAACAGGAGCCTAAACAACAAAACAAAGAAAGAAGCAGGGTATAGTCAAAGACACTGCATTAGAGGACAGGTGGAGAGTGACCAGAGGAGAGAGAAGAGGGATTTCGGTGGAGAGAGGGAGGGGTTTACAGGAACAAAGTTAAAGGACACATGGATAAAAGCTAGGGGGAGGATGGTAATGGGAGGGAGGTGGGGGGTGGGAGGGCTTGATTGGGAGTAAAAGGGACAAAACTGTACTTGAACAATCATTAAAATAAAAAAGAAAGAAAGTTTCTTCCTTATTTTGTTATGCTGCATTAAACAATAAAACTTTTGTAAGCAAACTAACAAAATTGAACCTAACAGCAATACACACTCACTTCTAATGAAGAAGTCTGGAGCAAAGGCACTTATGCACGAATCCCTGTGCTGCCTTGGAGGAGGTGGGCCAGTGAGGACAGAATGGGAAAGGAACCTAAAATAGTTGATCACCAGTGACAGTTGTGACTTTTTTAGTGCCATGCTGACTGCTTGGATGATGGTTTCAGATGTGACTCAATTTTTTGCCTTCCTTGACATTTTTTGGCCACAGGATCCTTTACAAACAGATTCTGCTTCAAAAGCTCTGACCAGGTAGCTCAGTTTGTTGGAGGGTCATCCAGATACACTAAGGTTGTGGGTTCATCCCTGGTCAGGGCACATACAAGAATCAACCAATGAATGCATAAATAATTGGAATAACAAATCAATGCTTCTCTCTCTCACACAAATCAATCAATAATTTTTTCTGAAAAATCATTAATGCTTTGCTTGCTTAGTTAGTTGTATTCATTCAGAGTGAATAAAGGAGTGGTAGAAAATGAGCTGTTTTTACTGATAAAGTAGCTTTTCCTTGGCAATTATGATAAGACATTGTAGGAAAGTCAAGTCCATGATACCTTGAATTGCATGAAAGCAAAAGGCAAATGGCCTTGTGAGTCCCTGAGTGATGATACATATTAATAAAAAAAGATTTAAGATTCAAACTAGAATTTGGTCTAAGAAGAGAGGTTAAGCAGGAAGCCTTGTTCCTTGTGCCCTAGATCATCTAGTTGACCCAAATATTGATTGGCCAATGAAATGGTCAACTAGATGGAAATGCTTACCCAATTTTACATTTTGTTACATGCTTTGTTAACAAGGTCTTAGTTACTGATGATAACTGCCTGATTTTTCTTTGTAATCATTTTATAAACAATGGTATATTAAAAAGAAGAAAATTAGTTGCTTAAAGTGCTAAAAAGCATCAACTAATCAATGATACTACAGGTAAAATACACTTAAAACATCTTTAATGTTCTGAAAAAGCCCTAGTTTACAAACATACTTTCTGTGTCTTCAAAAATATCTTCATATTTCTTACCCATTCTGGTTTGGAGTTAGAAAAATTTGTTCATCCTCCACAGATAGCAAACATAAACTCCTTTTAGCCCTGGCTGGTGTGGCTCAGTGGTTGAGTGCCAACCTGTAAATCAAAGGGCTGCCAGTTCGATTCCCAGTCAGGGCACATGCCTAGGTTGTGGACCAGGTCCCCAGTAGGGGGCATGTGAGAGGCAACCACACATTGATGTTTCTCTCCCTTTCCTTCTCTAAAAAAAAAATAAATAAATAAAATCTTAAAACAAAAAAAAGAAAAGAAACTCCTTTTCCTGGCCAGGTGGGTAAGTTGGTTGTGGCATTGTCCAATATACCAAAATGTTCTGGGTTCAATCCCCAGTCAGGGCACATGCTTAGGTTGCCGGTTTGATTCCTGGCACATACATGTGGCAGCCAATCCATGTTTCTCTCTCACATTAATGTTTCTCTCTCTCTCTTAAGTCAATAAAAGCATATCCTTTGGCAAAGATTTTTTAAAAAGAAGAAGAAATTCCCCACATAAAGTATTTTTATTTTTAAATAAACATTTGTTTTTAATTTTACAGAATGGGAGAGAAGGCCCTATTCAAAGCCTTTCCACTAATCCAAGCAAAATAAATCCCTTTTTCTCTATGATCCAATTCGGCCTTATTCATTCCTCAGTCATAGCCATTATTGCATTGTAGTGTCTTGTTAAGTTCATCCATTTCTTTTGCTAGGATATAAACCCCACTGGGAAAGAAACCATATTTCTTCTTTATATGTTCATTCCTCCTATTATAACATGAGGTGCTTATAAAATGATTTTTTTTCTATAAGAGATAAGAAATTTCACAAAGGCCTACCCTGGAGATATAATTATATGAAGAATGCCATGGCATAAACTTCAGTATGAGGTCAAAGCTAATGAAGGCCAAAGAACTAAGAGTCTGGCCTTATCCAAATTGATGCCAGGAGGCCCATTAGTTCCTCAGAAGAATTCAGTAATGTAGGTCAGCTACAGTGTGGATCTTGGATCTGGTTCTCTTTAAGCCCTCTTGGAAACAGGTCGACTGTCCTATAAGGTATCGGGACCAATACAGACTCATGCTTGGCCTAAGGCTGATCCTGAAATGTCCTCTGGAATGAAGGACAAGGATATTTATCAAGGCCTTACAAAACATGGTCCGTAAGCTTGTCTAAACTATGAAACATTTTCCATGATTACTTTAAAAAGATATTTGTTTACATATTTTTGCAATCACTCTGATCAGCATTTATGCCATTTTCTTTGTAATCCTGGAAAAAGTAAATGATTCAAAAAAATCTCCTTCAGAATTTATTTCCATTTATCTTTCAGCCATAGGCAACACTACATGTCTAAAGCCATAGGCCAATAAATAAGATGATCTGTAGTTCTCATTCTATTTGTGCTACACTTAAATAGTCCTTTAAATTACAATAAAAAGGCAGCAAACACACTGTGTATTAATTACCCATTGTTACGTAATAAATTAATTCAAAGCTTAGTGACTTAAACATCAATAGGCATTTATTATCCACACAGTTGCTGTGGATCAGGAAGGAACTTGGAAACAGTGTGGCTAGGCAGTTATAACTCTGAACACCTTATAAACCACAGTTGAGATATTGGCCAGGGTTGCAGTTATCAGAAGGCTTGACTGGGGTTGAAGGATGCACTTCCCAGGTGGCTCACTCACATGGCTAATGAGTTTCTGCTGGCTATGGGCAGGGAGTCTCAGTCACATGGCTCTCCACATGGCTCTCTCCACATGGCTCTCTCCACAGGACTGCTTGAATGTTCTCATGACATGGCAGCTGGTTTTCTCCATTGGGTGATCCAAGAGAAAGAGCAAGGTGTGAACTTTTATGACTTTTATGACCTAGCTTCAGAAGTCACACATTCACACCTCACTTCTTCTGTATTCTAATGAACACACAAGCCAGTGTGACTCAGTGTGTGAGGGGATGGCAAGGGTGTGAATACATAGAGGTGAGAGTCACTGAGGGTCATTTAAATGTTTTACACAACATCAAGATCAATTACATAAAATAAACTGTGCTCACATCTTAGTTATGATGTTTGAGGGTTTTCATGGACCATCTGAAAGCCTCTTCTGTATGTTTCATGCATATAGTAGTAGCAATCCTTCCAGCCACTCCATGTGATGCATTCTAATTCTAACTCAGTAAAAGGCATCTTTCTAGATATGGTGTTCTTAATTTTTATTACCTCTTAGACTTCTTTGAGAATCTCAATATTGAAGCACCAATAGACCTGAAAAATGTATATATTCACAAGTGCACCACTTTACATATAACTTCTAAGAGTGTTTATGTTCTTCTGAGGCTAAGAAAAAATACTTCAACCTGCAAGCTAATACACAATGTTTTCAGCTGCCTACTTAATATAAATGTCACAGCTAATGTTCAACAATAGGTTGATGTCCACTATAAGCTGGAGGGCTGGCTACCAGTCTATGTAAGTCAAAGTAACAGAACTTCTATGGAAAGTATCAAATTCATCTTTAGTTTCAGCATGTATTTTTCTTGATTGACCTGATAAAGTAAATTGGTCACACTTTATAGTGGACTTTCTTGAGTTTGGGTTACACTGAACAGATGTTTCAGGCTTATATTAGGTATTAACTATAACATACATGCACACATAAACAGAATGACTCTAACTAATATCTCATAATGTCACCAAAACTTTCCAGCCCCAATTTTAAGCATCACTCACCACCAAACAAGGCTATGTTAACAGCAAATGCTGCTCAGGACTCCACCTAGCTATGGGAAAAGATGGTTTCTAAGTATTAAGGCAGACAGAAGTTCAGCACAAGACCTAGGGCTCTAACCATCTCAAGCTGAGCCTTTTTCTACAGACATATATCATATACTGAATAATGAAAAGCACAGGTTATCCAAATTTACAGAACTACATAGTAAGTTAGCTCAGTTTCTCTTACCCGCTTCCTGCCAGTTAGTGACCCAGTGCTTGGTACTGATTATATAAAAGATGAGTATTTTTTTCCATACACAGTTAATACCATCAGAATCATCAGTGATAGTGGTTTAACATGCAGATAACCAGACTTACTAAATCAGACTTGATAGTAAGTGAGGGCCAGGAGAAGGATGGGGGTAGCAGGACTCTGCATACTTAACAGATTAACTGGTTAGTGGTTTTCAAAATGTGGTCCCAGGACCACCAGTACCTGGAAACTTGTGAGAAATGCAAATTTTCTGGCCCACCCTATCTTAGACCTGCAGAATCAGAAACTCTGGGGATGCAATCAGCATTCTCAGTTTTAACAAGCCATCAGATCAATCTGATACTCTATTAAGTTTGAGGATCATTACACTCAGAAAATTATCGCAAAATAAGGACATCCCTAGAGATACCCCTAAAGGGTCTTGACTCTTTTAATGCTTATCTTGTAATATCTTTTAAATTATTTCATAACATGGTTTACAGGAAGTTTATTTAGTGTGAACGTCTGTGGTCCTCCTGTGGCTTATGAACTTCTGGCCATGAAAAGGAATGTTTGAATGAATGTCTCTGGAACACCACAAAAACCTTACAGATGACTGTGAGCCATGGGTTATGATGACTTTGAAAACACTACAGTAAATATGTGTCTTAATTTTCTGACATAAGTGAAAACAGATGCTTATATTAAATGGCTGATTAAGAATAAATGTTATATAATGCAATTCAGTGGACAATTTTAGGAGATTATAAGACTAAACAGTGTTTTTTGAACAGCTAATAAAGCTGAAAGTATTTGAAAAAGTACTGATATGTTGAAAATTGACTGACCTACAGTATGAAGTATTGTCACTCTTAAAAATATCTTTTATTAAATTTTTTTAAAAATTATAGTTGACATAGTTTCAGGTATAAAACATAGTGATCAGATATTTGTATACTTTACAAAGGGATTGCCACAATAAATCTAGTACCCACCTGACAACATACATACTTATAATACTACTGACTACACTCCCTGTGCTGTACTTTACATCTTCATAACTACTTTTTTAATCCTCGCCTGGGGATACATTATATTGATTTGAGAGAGGGAGAAACATTGATGTGAGAAACATAAATTGGTTGACTCCCATACGTACACTGACCCAGGATCATACCTGAGATTCAGGTATGTGCCCTGACCTGTAATCGAACTTGCAACCTTTTGGTTTATAGGATGATGCCCCAACCAGCTGAGCCACCTGACCAGGGCTCCATGACTAAGTGATTCAAGGATACTTTTTTTAAGTCGCACATTACTGAATGTTTATTTTTTATTTACACAAATAATGTGCTACTTTTATATTCAGAAGTTTTAAATGTTGTCTTTTGGGATATAATCAAAGCTATTATGGGTGGAAAATTCATTACCTCTGATACTGAAATTACTAAACAGAAAGAATGAAAGCAATTCCTAGATAAATAAATAAAATGCAACAAGTAGATTTCACAGGAGTTTAGGAATAAATGTGCATAAGTAAAAAATAATTAAAACAGCAGAATTAGATGTACAAGGACAAATTAAAAGGACATAGGTTAGTTCTAACACCAACTGGAGCCAGCGTGGTAAGAAAATCTGGCATCTGTATCTAGTTATGCTTCTGTGGAAAAAATTATTTGAAAAACACTTGAAATAAGCAACCAGGTTTTAGAATTTGTAGAGCACATAGTCTAGCACAATTTTAGTATTGACTTTTTAATTTAAGTATATTTTATTGATTATGCTATTACAGTTGTCCCAATTTTTTTCTCCCCTTTATCTCCCCTCTACCCTGCACTCCCCCTTCAACATTTCCCCCCCCCCCCCCCCCGAGTCCATGTCCATGTCCACAGTTGTATATATAAGTTCTTGGGCTTCTCTATTACCTATACTCTTCTTAACCTCCCCCATCTATTGTATGCCTACCAATTATGCTTCTAATTCCCTGTACCTTTTCCACCCTATTCCCCACTGATAACCCTCCATGTGATCTCCATTTCTGTGATTCTGTTCCTGTTCTAATTGTTTGCTTAGTTTTTGTTTTTAGGTTCAGTTGTTGATAGTTATGAGTATATTGTCATTTTACTGTTCATAGTTTTTGATCTTCTTCAATTTCTTAGATAAGTCCCTTTAATATTTCATATCATAAGGGCTTGGATGATGAACTCCTTTAATTTGACCTTATCTGGGAAGCACTTTATATGCCCTTCCATTCTAAATGACAGCTTTGCTGGATAGAGCAATCTTGGATGTAGGTCCTTGCCTTTCATGACTTCAAATACTTCTTTCTAGCCCCTTCTTGCCTGTAAGGTTTCTTTTGAGAAATCAGCTGATTGTCTTATGAGAACTTCTTGTAGGTAACTCTCTCCTTTCCTCTTGCTGCTTTTAAGATTCTCTCATTATCTTTAATCTTGGATAACTTAATTATGAGGTGCCTTGTTGTCCTTGGGTCCAATTTCTTTGGGACTCTCTGGGCCTCCTGGACTTCCTGGAGGTCTATTTACTTCACCAGATTGAGGAAGTTTTCCTTCATTATTTGTTCAAATAAGTTTTCAACTTCTTGCTCTTCCTCTTCTCCTTCTGGCATTCCCATGATTTGAATGTTGGAGTACTTAAAGTTGTCCCAGAGGTTCCTAAGCCTCTTCTCCTTTTTTTGAATTTTTGTTTCTTCATTCTGTTCTGGTTGGATGTTTATTTCTTCCTTTTGTTCCAAATCGTTGATTTGAGTCCTAGTTTCCTTCCTGTCACTGCCGGTTCCCTGAATATTTTACTTTATTTCACTTTGGGTATCCTTTACTTGTTCTTTCATTTTTCAACCAAGCTCAATCAGTTTTGTGAGCATCTTGATTACCAATGTTTTGAACTCTGCATCTGATAGCTTGAGTATCTCCTCACTGCTTAGCCCTTCTTCTGGAGTTTTGATCTGTTCTTTCATTTGGGCCATATTTCTTTGCCTAGGTGCACCTATTATGTTGTGAAAGGCAGAGCCTTATGTATTCACCAGGGTGAATACCTAAAGAGGGTGGAGCAACCCTCTTTGCTGCATTGTGGATCTGTCTATGGAGGAGGGGTCTGAGAGGGAACAATGTCACTGCTTGCTCTGCTCTAGCCCTACTTTCCAATGAACTATCCTGTGAGACAGGGAGTTTCTCCTGCCTTTGAAAACCCCACAGAATTTTACAGCTAGAGATTTTGAGTCTTTAGTTTCCTGGTCAGTCAGCCAGCCCCACCTCACCCACACAATCTGCTACCTTGCTGGAGGTCCTCTCTGCCCAGCTGCCCAGCTCTGCCCCTGGTCTGGGTAAATGTTTCTTTAACTCCTTGGTTGTTAAGTTCCATGCAGTTTGATTTTCTGGAAGTTCTGGTTCTTTACTGTGCTTAAAATGGCTGTTATCCTTCTTTAGGTTGTGTGAGGAAGTAAAGTGTTTCTATCTACACCTCTATCTTGGCTGGAACTCCCTCAAGGATATTTTTTATTAGTCACTCTTGTGATTCAGTTATAATATCAATATTTAAAATTTGAATTACTGTTCTCCAAACAGGATAATAAAAATAATTACTTTCTCCAGTGAAAGACTTTATAACAAATTTTGCAACTAAATTATTCTACATAAAAGCAAAACCCTAAATCACAGTAATACCAGCATATTGATCAATCAAAAATCAATGGTGCATCACACCAAATTTAATCCATTTATAGGACTTTTATCTGTTTTATATTTATTTGTTTTTTTATTTGTATACAAGGAGAACCAGCACAATGCAGAATGGCACACATAATATACCTGGATGTGGAAACCTAATTATACAGAGTCCAGCACAAATAATGCTTTTTTATGACAAAACTAGAAGCATGTAATTCTGTAACATAACAATATTACACTCGAGCACACCATATGACATTTTAGGTGAAATGTTCAAATTAAAACTATAAATTATTACATTCATACTGACCATGGGTAATATACCAATTATTACCCTACCAAGCATGCTCAAGCAGGCCTTACTTTGGCCAAACCCTGCATGTGTGTGTGTGTATGTGTGTGTGTACATATGTGTATATATACATATGTGTGTATGCCATACATATGTGTATATATACATATGTGTGCATGCCATATTTAAAATCATTTAAGAATGAACTATAGTGTCAATATATAGTTATGGTTTGCTAATCAAATATGCACAGAGCTCATCAGATGAATGTAAACTTGTGCTTTTTGCAAGTGTGCTGATGCCAAGATAAATGAGTGAAAAAAATTATGATATTTTCAATCAAGTGGAACATTTAGCATGACATACAAACACCCACTCCTGCTTTGAAAAAAAAAAAATAAAGTGTGCATTGTCTTCCAAAGGGAAGATTTCCACTGTAACCAAACAAATGAAGAGTCAGCTGTGAGGCAAGGATGAGAGCCAATGTGGCCAGCAGCAGAGGCTGGGGCGGGAGCCAGGAGAAAGTTCAGAGGATTCTGATGGTGTTAAGAGAAGGGGGAAAGAGGAAAGGAGGGAATAAGGAGGGAAAGAAAAAGAGAGAAGGAGGCTGAAGGAAAGGAGGGTTTGGGGTAAAAAGAGTGAGGGCAGAAAAAAGAATCTCTTCAAATGACTGATCAGTTAGTCACCTGATCAGACCAACCCAGGGCCTGGGAATCGGCCAGACAGACTGCAGCAGCATCTGGGCGGAAGTCAAGTACACAGAACTGCATCCCAAGGATATGTGAAGAAAAAAAAATGACCAAAGACCACAACCTGTACTCCCAAAGCTTTCACAATGAAAGGTCAGTATGCTGAGCAGGACCTTCCAAAACCCTGCGAAAGGAGTAGGACTGGCAATAGGAGCAGAATGCTGATAGCAAGATTGTGTTTAAGAAGCGCATAGCTCCAGGGCTCCTCTCCTCAGTCTCTGTCACTGCGAGGCTGCCACTACACAGGCCCAGACACAGTGGGCGTGAACGTCCAGCAACAGTGCTCTTCCAGCTCAGTGTCTTTTCCGGAAGTGTGCAGACTGGATTGTCTAGGAGATCCTCTAGCTGCAACAGCAGGTAAAGAGTTTTCAAAACATGTCAGGATCACTCCATAAGTTATATAAATGTCTAAGCACTATCCTGAGTGCCTAAAACTAATGTAATATTGAATGTCAACTAATTGGGAAAAAAAGTTAAAGAAAAATGTTTCTCGTCCCTCCACACATCTCCTTTTACTTTTACTTAGGTTAATAAAGTTACTACCAAAAAATACACTGAAGTCATTCTGATATTAATATTTATTAGTGGAGGCTAAAAAAAGAACTGTTGTTTTTATTATTCCCCCTTTTTTTTTTCAAGGAAGAAAATCTGATGTTGAGGGAGGTCAGGGCACATGCCCAGGCTCACATTTATTCCTGCACTTTACCCACTACCCCTATTGCTATTTTCCAATATTTATCTTCCCAGTTTACAATGAAACAACAGATTAGAGTAAACCTCAATGGTAGAACATCTTCTAATTGTAGTAAAAATGTGAGTTATTAGGGAATCATCCCATGACAACAGGATCAGTCAGGTATTTGAAGAGGATGAGTCAGGAGAGGAAGGGAGGGGGTATTCCTCAGATTATCTGATACCTTGTCCTAAACTTACTGCCTAGAGATAGCTTCAACTCCATTTGGGAAAGTGAAAGGAGAGGGAGCTCTGTCCTGCATCCCCTGCCAGCATGTCTGTAACAGCACTGAATTCCAGAGTCCTCTGCCAGCGTGACCTTGGCAGCCGCCCCAAACCTCTCCTTCAACCGCAGATTCTGCTGCTCTCGGAGAAGGAAAGCCTGTTGTTAGGTCTTGCACACCCACACACACATGCACAGTGGACTCTCAGCAGGGCCCTTGGAAAACCAGAAAGTTTTCGTATTAGCTAACAGAATGGAAAAATCAAAGGAGGCTTTTAAGGGGAAAGGAAACTGGGAACACCACTTTAGCAATTTGTGGAAAGCGAAGCACCCCCAAGCTATGTCCTAGCAGGATTCGTTTTCCACTGAGAGAGGAAAGACCTTTCACTATGTTGGAGACACAGGGGAATAAGTTTCAGATTGTAAACCATGTTACGTTCTCACAAATTTTCCTTAACATAAAACAGAAAGAAGATGAGCTGGGATGTATGTATATATTGTAGTAACGTGCTCAGCTAAAGGAACCGTTTCCAAAGGCATTTTAAATAATCTCAATGCTCCAAATAGGGAAATTCACTAAACATTTTCTTAACTCCTGTATTTTGCATTATCTGAGATCATGGGGTGCTTTGCTTTTTTTAACATATTGTTTGAGTTCATTTTTTTCATTTACATATATCATATGATGTGTGTGTGTGTGTAACTTAACTCCTGCAAATTTTGGTTGAAGAATTAAGACACCAAGTTTTATCTAAAAGAAAATGACTTTTGTGTGGCCAAGTAGTTTTAAATACAGCTAATTTTAACTCTTTCTTTGAAGATAGGCAATGTCTCACTTATCTTTGTAATCCTAATAAGATAATATTTTTAAAATGCTAATTGAACAACAAAATGAACAGATGTAAGTTCAGTCCTGAAAAACACAATCTGTGTCTACTGTAGCTTCTCAGATCTGGCTTCTGAGATTTTATAAAAGTAGAGATCAGCACTTATAATACCAAAACCAAATGTTAATCTCAATTATAAATATTTCTATGTTTCATATAGCTTGGGAAGAAAATCTCAAAATTTTTTCAAATAATGCTTTAAAATACTGGAACAAAGCAGCAAAAAAATAAAAATCACTTTTATATTAATATTAAAACTTAGCTAACAAAGTAATTTACTTGTAACTTCTAAATTTTATCCTGCACTCATCCAGAAAGTTTTATCGATCACTTACGTATGCAAATTTTCAAAAACAGTTGATCAGTGGTCTCAACTCAGGCCACAGTAGAATCACCTGAGGGCTTTTCAAAACTCTCCCTCCTCGGACCAAGGAAATCACAACTGGGTGGGGAAGCAGAACAGTACTGAAATTTTTGAAGGTTTCAGTTATTCTAATGTGCAGTGAGGGTTACAGCTCTTGGGATAGATGTCACAGTATTTGCACTCTGAGCTAAACTTGTTTTTAAAGGAAACACTGAATTGCTGCATTACAGGCGAGGCTCGAACTGGGCCTCAGTTTTCTCTAACACTCATTTCTAATCTGATCAGAAGGTGCTTGGAGTGATTGGATTGAGTCTGGTTTTCTCATGTATGGGCTTTAAGTATATAGCTCACGACTGGATAACAAACCTTCTATAAAGGTGACACACCTTCTACCTCCTTTTCAGACTTTCACAGGGAGGAACTGAGTTGACTTTATAGTGTGTGCGAGCTATACCAGGATGACCTAGAAGCCTCACACTAGCTTCAGGGCTCTCACATTTCTATCAAAATCACTGGGAATACAAGTCAGGGTTTTGTTAGGTCAGAGAAACCTACCATATATACTCTAAAAATCTCACTGTGGAAGGTGCTTGGTGGGGAACCCAAGCTAACAGTAGAGCAGTGGATTAAGTCCTAATTCAGTCTAGTTGTCTACAGAACTTTCACAAAGTAGCCCGAGAACTTGAAGTTTCCAACCCTTCTTACTACGCACCTACTAGACCTTTGGGAACACCTCCACACAAGAGACTGTGGGCTACAGGAAAAACCACACAGGGTATTCTAGTATTAATTCTACAAGCTTCTGGATGTCATGTTAAGAATATATTCTGTGTATAACCTAAATTTTGTGTTTTGATTACTAGAGTCTATGGAAGAATTGTTTCATTAACACCAAAAAGGATCTGCAAGAAGTACCTTTAACTTATCCAGTAGTCTCCATCATTCCTACTGAGGGAAGTATACTTTCCTCCTCCAAACATAACCTTAACTTGACCTTACAGCAACTGCTCTGCCTACTGGAAAAGCCTTACGCATGTTTCAGAATACATTCTTATGGGAACTATACCACCAACTTCACAGGTATTAATTGCTTCATATTTGTAACTTTTGTTAAATAAAATGTTCACTTTGTCTTCATTTTGTTTTTATTTGAGAGATGGTGGTATCTGATTCTTACAATAAAAGACAGAGTTTCTATTCAGAGGGAATTTATTTTACATATCTCTCTACATGGGATATCTCTCCACACTTGATGTACCACAGAAGAAATCAGCACAGAAATCTAGGCATTTACTGGATTTTTTTTTATTAAATATATTGGGGTAACACTGGTTAATAAGATTATATAGGTTTCAGTGTACATTTCTGTGATACGTGATCTGTATATTGTATTGTATGCCTAACACCCAAAGTCAAATCTTCTGCTGTCACCATCTATTTGACCTCCTTTACCCCTACTACACCCCCACCCCCTTTCCCTGTGGTAAACACCATACTACTGTCTGTGTCTATAAGTTTTTATTTGTTTGTCTTGATCATTGGTTGCTTTCAGTTTATGTCCCACATATGAGTGAAATCATGTGGTTAACTTTTTCTACCTGACTTATTTCACTTAGCATGATATTCTCAAGATCTATCTATGTTATCACAAATGGCCATACTTCATCTTTTCTTATGGTTGAGTAGTATTCCATTGTATATATGTGTCACATCTTTAATCTATCAAAGGACAGTTCAGTTATTAATGCTACAGTGAATATAGGTGTGCATAGGTCTTTGAGAATAAATGAATGTTTTCAAATTTTTCAGGTAGATACCCAGAAGATGGGTTGCTGGGTTATATAGTAACTCTATTCTTAATTTTTTGAGGAGCCTCCTTACTGTTTTCTACAGTTACTTACCAGTTTACATGCCCACCAGCAGTGAGAGTTCCTATTTCTCCACAACCTCTCCAACACTTTTTATTACCTGTCTTGTTGATAACAGCCATTCTAACAGGTGTGAGGTGGTGTCTCATTGTAGTTTTGATTTGCATTTCCCTAATAGCTAGTAAAGTTGAACATCCTGTCACATAACTGTTAGCCATTTGTATGTCTTCTGGGGAGAAATGTCTGTTCATGTCCTGTGCTCATTTCTTAAGTGTATTGTTTATTTGGTGTTGAATTGTATGAGTTCTTGACATATTTTAAATGTTAACTCCTTGTCAGAGCTGTTGTTTGCAAATATCATTTCCCATTTGAGTGGTTGCCTTTCTGTTTTGTTGGCAGTTTCTTTTCCTGTGCAGAGGCATTTTAGTTTGATATAGTCCCATTCATCAATTTCTGCTTTTCCTTCCCTTGTCTTCAGGGTCAAATTCATAAAATCTTCTCTAAGACCAAGGTGCATAAGTTTAGTACCTATGTTTTCTTCTATGTAATATATTGTTTCAAGTCTTCCACTTAGATTTTTTATTCATTTGAGTTAATTTTTGTATATGGGGACAAAAAGTCTAGTTTCATTCTTTTGCATGTGGCCTTTCAATTTTCCCAGTACCATTGCACTGTTTCTGGCCCCTTTGTTGAAATTTCCCTACATACATGTGGGTTTATTTCTGGGCTCTAAATTCTTTGACTGGATACTTGCATACAGAAAATAAGGTCCACACAGAGTGCTTTTTACCTTGAGTCTTTGCACTCTTAAGATATTTATCTCAACTTTCAGGAAGTTCCCAGAATAGACTCCAACCATGGAGGGAGACAAATTGGCAGTTTGCCTGCTGAGCATCTGTCACTAAAGGCTCAATTCTGTGGGAAGTGAATGGGGTATTAATGTTCCAACAAATATATTCTCTGGAATTAGATTTTCTGTATTCATAGCTCTACTATATCACTTTGTAGTCATGTGACTTCAAGCAGCTATTGACCATTTTTATTGTGGGTGGACTCTAAGATAAGCCCTAATAATTGCCTCCCCCTGTATTCACTTCCTTGTATGATAGGATCTGTGAGTTGCTTATAACAAATATGAGTGGGGACCTCAAAAAACCAGGATTATTTTCTGGATCATGGGCCCCTTCTAGTACAGGTTTCTCCTGCTGGGTGTTCTAGGAACCCATCTGTAACAGTGTACCAGCTACTGTGTTTGTGAGAGGCTGTGTTCGACTTCAGTGAATTTTTTTGGAAGATAATGCATTTGCCCATTTCATGATGGGTGATTTACAAGTACACCTGCTCATACTGCGCTGAGTGTGGCAGTTTTTGACCAAAAATGGCATGACCCCTGGGGGTCATGTGCCCCCCCCATCATTCACCCAATCTTGCTCCGAGCGCCTTTTTTGTTTGTTTGTTTCCCCAATGAAAAAAGTCCTCTAAGGGAACTTTTTTTGCTGATGTAAAAGAGGTGAAACAAAAAAACAGCAAAAACACTAAAAGGCATGAAAATTGATGAGTTCAAAAAGTATTCTGAGCAGTGGAAAAAACCTCTTGATAGGTGTAATGCATCAAATGGAGAGTATTTTGAAGGTGACTGAAGTTTAAACATGTAAGAATAGATACACAACTTTTTATAAATAAATTCTGCTTTTTGGCCTCATAGAATATGGCAAAGGACTTGTCCTGTCACCTTATGATTAAACTATTTAAAATTATAATTTTCATCTTGCCTGCAGGCTCATCAGGGCTTGTATACTTTGTTAAAGTAAGTGACCATAATAGAGAGACACATGTGGCAAAGAATTTAGGTGATCTCTGGTCAATGGCTGGTGCAGAAATGAGGCCCACAAACCAACAACCATCAAAGAACTGAATGCTACCAACAACCATAAGACTTGGAAGTAGGTCCTTTCCCTGTCAAGCCTTCAGATGAGACCCCAGTCCTGGCCAACACCTTTGCTACAGCCTTGTGAGAGACCTTGAGGGAGAGGGCCCAGCTAAGCCAGACTCCAATTCTTCATTCTTAAAGACTGTGAAATAATAAATGGGCTGTTTTAAGCTGCTAAATTTGTGGCAATTTTTTATGCAGCAATAGATAACTAGTTCTTCATCTGAAATGGGCATAATAATATATATTTCATCGGCATAAGAATAAAATGAGATCATTTATATAAACACCTAGCATTAAATACCATGCCTGATACATAACAATGTAATGTGGTTAATTATTGTATTTTTTTTAAGATTTTATTTATTTATTTTTAGAGAGAGAGGAAGGTGAGGAGAAAGAGGGAGAGAAACACCAATGTGCCAGAGAAACACAGATTGGTTGCCTCTCACATGTCCATGACCAGGGACCTGGCCCACACGGCCCAGACATGTGCCCTGGCTGGGAATCAAACCAGTGACCTTTCACTTTGTGGGACAATGCCCACCCCACTGAGTCACACTGGTCAGGGCTTATCATATTCTTTAAACATTATTCTAATAGGATATATGTGTTTCAAGCATCGTTTTTCTAATTTTAGCATGTTCCTTCTTTAGTTGTTACTACTTATTTTTACATTTTGTACTTTACTATTCTAGTGATCTCTCACATTTGATTCTTATCTATTTTTTAATTTTATAGTTGTTCTAGATCACTTTTACTAAGTTTATATACTTACTTTCCATATTCTTTTTTTTATGCCTACTTTTAGAAATGACAAACAGGGAACAGGAAAAAGGGAAGTATTTTTGAGAATGCTGACCCAGATAGAAAGGTTGGTCACATTCCCTGAATGGCCTTCCCTTCATCACACATCTTATGTTTTTGTCTTAGACACACCTTCTGTCAACTGACATTAACCTACAAAACCACTTTAACTGTCTTTTCATTAATACAGGAAACTGGTAAATGTAAGATTAGCATAGGGAAACCTTATTTTTAATTATTTTTAGTGATTTTAGAGAGACAGAGGCTGGGGGGAGAGAGAGAGAAAGCGAAAAACATCAATTCATTGTTCCACTTATTTATGTGTTCTTTGGTTGCTTGTTTCTCCTATGTGCCCTGACCATAGATTGAACCCACAACCTCGGTGTATTGGGCGATCCTCTAACCATCTGCACTACATGGCTAGGGAAGGCTTGTTTTTGAACCTGAGGTTCTAAACGTGATTGTTTTAGTACCAAAACAAATTACACTTGATCAATTTTTACATTCCTAATACAAGGTTTTTTATCGCAGGGGTGAATCTCAGTGTTACCTAGTAGATGCTCAATAAATAGTGCATGAATAGACAAACACATCAATAAAACTGCCAAGAAACTTTACAGCTCCAAAAGATACTAAAGTAATTCTTTTTGGTTTCAAACTTGCTATTTTGTTTGTTTTTTTGTTTTGTTTTCTTTTTTTTTTTAGAAGTAGAACAATTTTTTTCAGTGTGCTGTTCAATGCAGTCCCACCAATACATAAATGCTTATTGCATAAGTAGTAGCAGAAACCTTCCTCCTAGGCTTATACTCCTCATCGTTTTCCTCTTCACCCACAATCTCCCTGCCTTAAGATGAAAAAATCCTCTCTGCCCTCCTGAGTATCAGTCACCCTTTAAAGAAAGGGACTGGGCCCTTGAGTGCCACATTCTTGGTTTGTCAAAATGAGGTTGGGAGGGCTCTGTGGAGAGTGAGAGCCATACCCCAGTTGAGTGGCTGGAAAAGTTTACAAAGCAAGAAGTAAGAGCCCTTCTCTCCAAAGACGGGCTTCTACTGCCTCTTTGCATTCATCTTGGGGAGTCAAGGTAGATCCAGACAGGGAAGGCAAAGTTGCAGCCCATGTGGACAACTGCATCCTGGCTTCCCCTCTGAGTACTTTAACACCCACTGAGCTCCGGCCCCCTGGGGCTGCCTGGGTCTGGCCCTACACTTACCCATGTTGAGAAGACTGCTCACCTCTTAGCCACCATCCTTTGCCCCAACATGGATTTATCTTCTAGGCCTTTACTTGGGTGCCATATTGTCTTATAATTCTTGACCCTTGTGTCAAGATTGGGTTCTTCTGCTTGTTCTCAAAGCTGTTTATACTTCTCCCAAATCAGACGGCGATCTCACTTATTATTCCCATATATCCCTGTGTCTTCCATTAGCTAATCAGCTACCTGCAAAGAGGTGCCAAGCTGTGTGTTCCCAGGCTCAGTTGCTCTGCATGTACACAGACTATAATTTGTTACTTGAATAAATTAACACATATTTACATAGAGCAGGGAAGTGATACTACACAGAAATTAAAAGTATGGTCTTTTGCCACTTGCTGGCTTTGTGACTCTGGGCAAATCACTTC
This sequence comes from Tonatia bakeri, assembly GCA_004024845.1. Taxonomy (NCBI): domain Eukaryota; kingdom Metazoa; phylum Chordata; class Mammalia; order Chiroptera; family Phyllostomidae; genus Tonatia; species Tonatia bakeri. Next base: position 18,332 of record PVIA01007716.1, read on the forward strand.
AACACTCTGAGGCACACAATTTTATGCTGTATAAAATGAGAATAACAAAACAGCTGTTTCATAGGACAGCTTTAAGAATTTAGTTAGATTTTCCACATTAAAAATATTTAGCCCTAAATTACAACAACCAACATGAGCTCAAAGAATGTGATCTATGATAATAATAACAATTATTAATAGCAATGAGAGTTATTGCTATTATCATCTGCCCCTGGGTGTTTTGTCCTTGGAGAGTCAGAGATTTCTACCTTGTCAGGTAAGAACCTGAGGCAAAGAGCCAGATGCTTCTTTCTTCTGCCACATGCCAAGAGTCACTCCCAAGAGCCTCATGTCCTGGGCCCATCTGATTACACTTGTATCTTGGATGTGCCTCTGTGGCTCTCCTCCCAAGTGCCTCAGGAGAACTGATAACATTGGCTAGAAATAGTAGCCTTTGCCTTCTGGCTGATTACACAGGATTTTCTGCAAAGAGGTGTGTCGAGCCCCTCATGTCTCATAAGTTTTCTTTGGCTCCCGTCACTATATAGTGTTCTCTGTGATTTTTATTTTAGCCTGTACTCCAGGGGGAAAAAAGTTCTATGGTGCCAAGAATATAGATTCTGAAAGGTAGTGGGAGCACAGGGACTTTCAAAGGCGTGAAACAATTGGTAATTCTTCTCTAAGGCCTGTATGTTATAGTTTATTTCTCTCCTGAAAAACAACTTCGATATGATCTCTCTGGGAGTCTCCATGAGGCCCTACCAATCCCCAGGGAAAAGGTGATCTTCAGGCAAAGGTGCAGATTTCCATAGAGAAGACCAGTGTTTGAACTAGACAATCAAACACTGTGTTGACAGTGACCAGGCCTTCTCTCATTGTAGAGCAATGTTTATTCCCTTGCCCTAGCTTTCTGCCAAGAACTTGTTACCACATTTTCTATCTTCTGAGAGATTATCTGACAGTTTGGACACAAGAGCACATATTATTTGTATGCATATTTTTTCAATATTAACCCACTTTCTGGTTACCCCAAAATATTTATTGAATGAATACTTGTTATATACCAGACTCTTTACTAAAAGCTTTGCAGCTCTTATCTCATTTAATCCTAAAATACTATGAGATTATTAACATTATTCCCATTTTACAGATGAGAAAACTGAGACTTAGCAAAGGTAAATGATTTACCAAAGAACATAGTCATTGAAAAGTGGAGAGAAGTCTGTTAATAATAGTCTCTAACTTTAAGCTTTTAAAAAGCAGCAAGACTCTTCTAACTTATTTTCTATAAGTATGTAGCTAGATATGCAAACAGGCATAAGACATACAAGTGATTTCTTACTAAAAAGTATTTATTTCTCTTATAACCAAATGTAGATTAAATATCTATATACTATATATCTGTATACTATATAATATATATCTCCAATAGAACACAATTTCAAGTCAGAAGCCCAGGATCCAGTTCCAGCTCTGTCATCAGTGTGGAAAGTTACTAACCATCCCCACCTTTGGGTGCCTTTATTTGTAAAATACATGGTTACACTAGGTCAATAGCTACAAATGTTGGCCTGTGATAAAGTTCATTAAGTCTGCAGTGAAATGAGAAAAATAAGAACAGGATATATTTGCATAAATTTATTTATTTTGTAAATCTGTTAAAGTGGCTTGTTTTTATGAACAATAGGAACTTTCCCCTTTGACATCCTTGGATGGCAAAATTCAAGTGTGCCCTCCATAAGAGGGCCCTGATATTAAAAATACATGTGTATTTTTACTAGTTCATAAACCCAAAGGTCTGGGAACCACCACACTAGGTGATCATTAGTGTCCCTTCCAGCTCCAAAATTCTATCCTTTTGTTAAATCACAAATGATATTTCACTGATTCTCAAGCAGAAAGGAAGAAGAGAAAATGTGATCCTCTTTTTTTCTTGTTTGCTTCAGCATTTCCCCAAAGGTGTTCTGTTGAAGGAATGCCCCTGGCAAGATATTATAGCTATTCCACTAGAAAAGCAGTCTTAGGCAAATGAGTTTGGGAAACAATAGGCTTAAAAAATTGGACAGGTTTCTTAACTAAAGTTTTCAGAACCTGTAAAATTCCCAGGTTTGTTGTGACTCTCCAGAAACATACAAAGCACAAGTGCTTCCCAAGTTACCAGAGGAGAGCAGATGCCGGCACCAATCCCCCGTGAGGACAGTATACGTACACCCGAGATAAATTTGAGAAAGGTGACTTTAGCCAAAAGAAAGTTTCTCAGTCGCTTTCATAGTAAAGAAAAAATACAGCATTACAGACAAGGAAACTTCCATTTATTCTATATTACCAAAATGATGGATATTTTCAGAAATTGCAAAAGAAGCCTGAATAAAAATACTTCGGATTAAAGTGTAACAGACTAACCAAAGGTTTCATGGCTGTTTTGACAACTTTTTTTTTTAAACCATAACAAAGAAAGGAAAATTGTGTCAAGAGATTTGTATCCAGTGATTGTAACACAATAATTAAAGTGCTGGGAATTTACAGAAGTCTGCAGTAAGAAAATTGTGGCTGTCATCCCTGCATAGTGAGTACAAGGCAAAATAAACCAAGGTAAGAAATTGAGCCTGAGGAAACTCCCAGGTTCCTCTCAATTGTGTGTCCTTATTAAATGTTTCAGCACCAGGAACAATTAATTCTGAATGCTTATGGCTCATAATTGATTTATTGAAACACTTCTACTATGATCAAAGAACAAAATTCTTGATAGAAAATAAAAATCTAATAGTGTGTAATTGTTTTTATTTTTCTTTGCATAATTATCCAATCAGAGTTAAGAAGGTTTACTTTGCCTTTTTTTGTTTCTTTTTACATGATGATATAAAGTATCAATTAGCCAAACCCTTCAGCCATCACAAATTCCCGATTCGACTCTCACATAACACACTCAGGAGACAATTTTCACTTGGGGCAAGACAATCTTGGAGTAAACCACCCACAGGGAGGACCTAGGAAGGGTCTTCTGGATATTCCGACACTAACAATCTTTCTCTCTGACCGTATACACGCCCAGGGTTCTGACAAGCCTGTTGCTCTGCACTACCTCCAATATTTTCCATGATCACTGTATGGTAAGTTTCAGCCTGTTTTTCATAATCCTGCTGACTACAGCAGTTTGCAGCCATAAAAAGCCTTCTCAGACCTGGAATTGGCTTAGAAAAGTGCCTTTGCGAAGGAACAAAAAAGCACATGTAACATTTGTATCCAAAGACAGAAGAGAGAAAAGTTCTTGTTTTGGTGCTGATGGGCTTAAAAGATTGCTTTTAGGGTCTAAACTTCAAATTTTTAATTTTCTTCTGATGACATTTGTAAACAAAATACCGACACTAAAATGAGATCGCTTTAGCCAGGAGAGGGGGGAGTGTCCTGCCCAGCCGATCAAACCCTCATCAAACTCCGCTGGAGCAAGCGTCTCTGTGAAGGAGCACATGAGCCTACACACCATTCCTAGAATCCTCATCGCCTGAGCTAACAGGAGGGGTGAGCTTTACACCACAGACTCAAGGTTTCAGAATTAGCTTCTTTAAAACCTTGAGATAGTCCTGGTTTAGTCCCTGGGAAGGGGGATAAAAACACCAAACAACTCTTTTTAACAGACTACAATACCCATCTATACAATTTGGTTCAATATACAAATACTGTAGTTTGAAACTATACCATTCAAGCTTCTGTGAAACATCTGCTCAACCTAATAAGTTGATTTTCATTTTTGCAATAAAGAGATCCAAATAAAAAGTACATCACAGTGGGGAAAAGAAAAGTAAAATTTAAGTAACTCCTTCACACATCTGAACTTTGACTCTCCACCATATAATTCTATTACCCCCATCTGGTAAAGCAGACCACATTTAACATCAACAATTAAAAACAAGCATCTCAAAAATTATTTTTAAAACACAAAACATCAGAGCTACTTGCCTTTTGGCAATTTCTGTGCATTTCCCAGGGCTAGTGCAATACTTCCACAGAGAAGTAGACACCCCAAGCTGGAGAGCATGTTGCATTTGCCACCTCACACGGGGACTGATGCTGGTGGGTGTCCGCAGCTCTGGAGCTGCATTTAAGTGGACTGTCTCCCAGTGACAGGCGGGCGGCTGCACTGAGCTCTGCCGTGGGCTTACTCACAGGGGGTGGAGACAGAATGACATCACACCCTTTCTCACACACATACCAAAAAAAAAAAAAGCACAACAGCGAAAACATATCATAATATTTCCTGCTAGATTATAACTTTCTGTGTCTTTCTCTGTGATATAAAAATCAAATTTATGGTCCATCTATATTTGTAAAAGAAAAAGTATTTAGGTAATTTTGAAACATTGTTTGAGCTATTCTAAAAAAAAAAATCCAGAAAAGACCTACTTAAAACCATTGGAATGTTGAAAATATAAAATAAAACCTTATTAGGAAGAAAACTGTTTTTAATTATCTAGTACACTAATCCAATTCTTCTTTTAAATGGGAGTAAACTCATAAAAAATATACTTTAAACCATTCTAAAGTTCCACTATTATATGAAACATTTAAGAGTAAATAGTTGGCTATATAGCTATTCATTTTACATATGTACATATACACACAGGGAGATGTATAATACAGATATTCTATCCTTATAGATGTAGAGATCCAGTAAATTCACTGTCACTGATTATCTGCAGCTCTGAGCCATGTTCTGTAACAGTATTTTTGCCTACATTATGCTGTGCAGTGGCTGTGTAGGACATATGGTGTTATCCCCACTTTACTGGTGAGAAAAACTGAAGCTTAGACAGGTTAACTGTCCTGACAAAGCCAGGGTACTCTAATGGTCGATCATTTGGATGGGCTTTGGAATAGAACTGGCCAGAGTTTAAATGTGTATGCTATGTGCCTTCGAACACATTTTTTTCATACATAGTTCATTGCTTACAGTTAACTGCTTGCTGCATGCCAGACACTGATCTGACCACTTCACATGTATTAAAACATTTATTCCTCAAAATAACCTACAAGGCAGTCTGCTAACCTACAAATCTGTTATTGTCATCACCTCTACTTTACAGGTAAAATTACTGGGCATGGAGAGGTTGAGAGACAGGCACAAGGTCACAGCGCTAGTAAGCAACAGAGCCAGCATCTCAATCAGACAATTTAACCCAGAGCTTGCACTCCTAATCACTAAACTTTAAGTTCTAAAGTAGAGATAAGAGTATCAATTTTATACATTTGCTAGCAGAATTTTTGGATAGTACTAACCATAGTACCTGGCCCACAGGAAACATTTAACAAATAACAGTCACTGAAAACAACCAATAATAAATCCCCCAATTAAACAGAACTGCAGTTCTAACGCAGGCGCTTCCACCATCGACATTCATGCGTGTTCGCTGTCTCCTATGTCACCTGACCCAGAACACAGGCATTGCTGTAATGGCTGGGCTAATAACTGTTGTTTCTACATTTATATTGATTCTGAAAACAGCCTATTCCTGGGGTTGCTGTAGCTGAGGGAAATGGAGTAACCCTGGTCAAATGAAATTCCAGTCGAAAAACTTACCAAAGAAAAAAAGAAAAATTGAAAAGACAGCCCCTTCTTCCAAATAAAGCGTGAGAAGGCGCATTGTTAAAGTCATTCAGAGCTGGCCCAGTGTAAGTTTTCACTGTAGGAATGCTCTGGCACTGGCCGCTGAGGGGATTGGGTTATTTAGTGGGTCTTTTTCATCTCTAATTTTTTTACTTGACTAGGCAGCTCTCTCAAACCCGAGTTCGGATATTCATCCAGCTGGCACTGTGGATCTGCTCCTATATGCCATTGCCATTATGTTGAACTGGTGAGGCCACTGTGTTAGGAGAAATGACAGGTTTCGGGGTGGGGAGTGGGGGAATAACCCAGCAGAAATAGTGAAAAGAAGGCTGGTTCTTCAAAACAGTGTGAGGGGCGGGTCCGAGGGTTAGGTAATGGAATTAAGGGATCAGTCTCTGCTTGGCCTGCAGGCTACATTAGCAATCATTATTTGTAGCTTGAAACTGTCTGGGAGCTAATTAAATAAAGGCTAATCTCCAGTGATTTTGCCAGAAAAAGATGGTTTATTACCTTAGGACAGTGAAGACATTGAAAAGCTTGGAGCTCTCCTTAGGCCAGGGAGGAGGCACATCGGAAAGAAACAGACCGCGTCAGACGAGACATTTCATCTTCTCAGGGAACAAAAACGCTTCCTGTCATGTCAGAGTCCCAGCCCAAACAGAAGGTGGACAAATACCCCAGAAGGACTCTAAGTGCTGTGCCACATGGAAGAAAACTTCAGAGCTGTGCTCGTGTAATCATTAGAGGCCTGAAGGCCATCTTCAGGGAAGAATTTCCATCTGACTGTGGGTACACTGGAGAGGCCCTGTGAGGCCTGTCAGTTGTCACAGCAGAATGCCTCAAATGCCAGCACTAAGCTCTGGTTCAAATGCCACTCATGTCTGTATTTATCTGGAAATACAGAAATGTAAAGCTCCATTGCTTGTGAGATTATAGAGTTAACCAATATCTGTTGAAAACCCAGTTTTACACATTTATTCAAATTCAAAGAATGCACAGCACTGAGAGTGAACTGTATGTAAAAATATAGACCCTGGATGATAACAATATGTCAGTTTAGGCTCATCAATTGTACCACTCTGGTAGGGACGTTGGTAATGGGAAGGGCAGAGGGTGTATGGTCCATCTCTGCATGTGTGGGGTCAGGGAGTAGGTGTATGAGAAACCTCTATCTTCTGCTCAGTTTGCTGTAAACCTAAAACTGCTGATAGGCGTTGTGACTTTAAAGTAGATGTAATGCCTTTTACTTTTCCTATCTATAATGCTGAGATGAAAAAGTCATTTATTTCACAGGGTCTTTTTGAGAATTAAATGTTGTATGACATGGTTAAAGAACTATAATGATCTTATTTTGAAATACTGTGTTTTAATAAATTGAAAAATAAAAAATAGACTTAACTGCTATATTTAAAAAATTATATTTTAAAAATCTCATTGAGAGAACATTTAGGAAGAACTTCTGGAAAAAACACATAAAATATGTGTCTATATTCTTTATTCTGTGAAGGCATGAACCACGCATGGCTGTTTTGGTCTATCGCGGTACCCAGTGCATACAATGAGAATGCAGTAAGTATGAGAGTAAGTATCCAGTGAAGCACAAGTCATCGGTTCCTCCAGAGAGTCTAAGCGTTAGCTCTGAATCCAGCCAGAGAAAGCTAGAGTATGACTGGATTGTACAGTTGTTGGGAGACAGCTCTCCAAGTGTCCCTCACATTTCTGTACATCTAAGGAGAAGAGGCATTGGTTCCCTGTGCTCCAGACTCTTTTCAAGAATATTTGTATAGAAAACAGCCTTGGAAGATAGAAGTTTGTTTAGTGTGCCAAATAATAAAGTTTCCCTCTGGAACAAAGGGAATATATGCTCACCTCCTATTATCAAAGACTCAAGATCCCTAAGCTCAGGTCTGCTTTCCTCTAATGTAACCTGTGGCATGTTTAAGTGTCACCTGTACCTCCTTGGGCTGTCCTAGGGAATGGGGGCTCCTAGAACTGGCACAAGTGCTGATACTGAGGCTACTGCTATTGCTATGGGTAAATAAACAGTCCTTTGTCTTTGACCTGGGAGTGTTGTGTCTCCTGCCAGCATCCACATACCGTGAATGTGAGCTTACACATACAGTAAAATCTCAACCTTTCATAGAGCTTGACAGCAAGATTGGCTCATTCCAAAGTATTTTATTAGATAATCCTTGATATAATGCCATCACCTGCATTCAAGGCCACTATAACAATCAGCCATGAAGCTCTATTTGTGCATGGGAAGAGTGTTGCTAGGCATTGCTTATTAAATCGTATAGAATCCTCTTTATAAAAACTCCAGAAAAAAACTTTAAGTGTTCTTTATGTGAAAAAAGTTTGCAATTTTTTCTGAGCAACTGTATTTATTTTGTGACATCATAACCAGTTTTCTCATTCTGTACTGACTGCTAGAAAACCAGAGCCAAACGTGTCCCCCACCCAAACTAAGTGTATAGCTCTTTGTGCTGTGCATGTGTTGGCATCATTCCTGGCTTTATTTTCCATCCCCACCCTAATTTCTTGCTTACTTTACTTGGAGTGCTAATTTATATGGTTTTGTAAGTTGCTTTTATTTTTTCCTTTCTGGAAAAGCATGAGGGATAAACAGACTCCACACACAGGAGCGGTGTCAAATACGCATCACGTGTGTGCAGTGGGGGTCTATGAACCTGTTCTTCGCATTCTCTCTTTACACCGCAGTAGAGACTGGTGGAATTTTGGCACAATGATTGTATAGCATTGTTTCTGTTTTTTAATGAAACACAGCCAATTTTATTCAAATTCTCCAAAATTTATACTCAATGTGTTGTTCCTAAAATGTATCTCACCCTTTATATAATGGTTTCATTATTTCATTTTTCTTTTAATAGTTTGTTTGTCTTTTCTTTACATTCCTTTGGTAGCAGCCAGAATCTTGAGTTGCCCAGTTAGGAGCTTCTAACCTACTATTGTGACTAAGTTTCTTCTCAACATTCATGGCCACCATCTGGCTTCCAAATGAAAGGCTTTTGCTGATAGAGTGAAACTGCATTGTTACCCATAACCGCATGACCTAATTTAGAATCAATCTTGGCATCTAGTCTCTCATTTCTAATCCACCTTTCAGCTTCATCTGGAGTCATGTTCAGTTTATCTGCCAACACGTTAGTGCTAATACACTGGTGGATGCAACAAAAAGCCTCAAGTAGGAAGAGATAAGCATTTTCAATAAAACCCTCAAGACAAGCTGCCAAGAAGTCATTCACAAGCACAGATTCACATTCCCTCAGCTTTTTCTGAGCCCATCAAAGTCAAAGTTAACATATAATCATTCAACAAACTCTGTAATTGGGTCTTTATATAAAACTTCTGTTGAATACCTTTGACTAGATCTTTCAGCATCTGCCAGCAGTTTCGAGTATCTTTGTTATGACCACTGTACTCAAATAGTGATGAATATGTGGACACATCATCTGAACTGCATTAAGATGCTGTGGCTGATAAAGGCAGAGATCAATAATATTATCACACCCCCTTTGGGGTGACTAAAGAAAACAAACAGAGATCAGTGAATAAGTCATATTTGCTGCTGAAGAGACCCTAGTGGAGAACTCACAGAATTATCTATGGTCTCTTTTCACTATATAAGGTCTTCCACGGCTGCACCACAATTCTGCGTTAAGATTTCAGAGACCAGTTTCCCAAGAGTGAACCAAAACATTTCTATCTTTTGCTGGAATCATCTCTAAAGGAATAAAGGTATTCTGCTACTCCAGATTCATTCCCACATTCATACTGGAATTTTGCATACTGGTAGAGTATATCTAAATGTTCCTGCCTAAAACCATGCTGGTCTGCCCGGTAGTCAAACAGCATCTGACCATCCCTGGTCAACTGCATTTTCTGGTAGTTTCTGGATCTTCAAACGCCTTCACAATTGGTTCTGTTTATGCCTGAAGCCGTTTCAGTTGTGCAACAACTGTGGTTCTTTTTTCTTTCGAAGCCTGAGGAATACTACCAGAATAAAGATTTTTCTACACACCCATAGCAAAGTCTACCATGTTGGCATCACTAGGAAGATCCATTTTTCCTTGTAAAAATTCTTTTTCATTATATATCACCTTTACAGAGAGAAACTCAAGCAACAGAAAGACTAGGTGCCCATCCAAAAAGTGTGTGACATGAATAGTCAACTTGTATTCCACTATCTACCAAATGAAAAAAAACCAACATTATTTATTCACATATTTTTGCTTTGGGAAACTAGATAAAAGGTGGGAGGAATCCAGAACACTACTCTAAGTAAGTGCATATTTTTAAGCCATTGCACATTTGACTTTTTAATTGTTCCATGTTAATTCCATTATTTCAAATGAGACTTCCACTAAAACTCATAAATCTTTCAAAGCTTGGGCATAAACTCTGTGCAGTCACTTTACCTATTGGTTCTCATTTCCTAGTCTCTCATATTTAATCTCCTATTGCTAAGAGATGTAAAAAGGTTTTATACCTACAATTAATAATATGGAAATATATGCTGGAGTTTTCTAGAAGATGCTAATAATTTTTATTATGACACTTATTTGAAAGGGGAAATCCAGTGTTCCATGTTTTCAACCTAAATGTTGTTTCTGTAATGAATGCACTGAATGAGACCCTTTATCTAATTGGACCAGTATCCTGCTCTAATGGGGATACACTGGACTAGAACATGGAGTTCGCTTCCATGTTGCTTTTTATATAGCACGCGAAGTATGCCCCATAAATGTCTAAGTGACCCTTGAATATCAATCTTCAGTCTGTCCTAAGGCATCTTGGTCTCTAGATTTTTGGCTTTCTAACTTTGAGGTAATTAGCAACTTATGCTATAAGAGTATAAAGAATCCCTTTTCTCTGTTAGGCTGGAAACATGCTTGTCTAAGACCTAATTTATACATCTCTGAGCTGTAAGACTCACCTTCTTTGTTTCATCTAAATTCTTCTTTTTTTGCAGAGGTGCCAGGCTTGTGCAGGTGGAAGGACTCTCTCTTACCTTAGCTTCAAATAATGTAAAAATTGAGGGATTCAAGTGTTCAGTGGGAAATATAAGCTAATAATCCAGAGGAGGGACTCTGAACAGGGAGATATGTCGGAGGAGGGTCTTGAAAATAGATAACAGCATCAGGGAGCCCGAGAACAGGAGGAATGCAAGTAGGGAGCAGGTGGGTGGAACAAGTAGGAAGATGGTGGTCCTGGGAATATACCCTAGAGGAGCTTTGCCAGCAGGCTCACTTTTACACATGCCTGCATGTGGCATATGGGAGGCCTAATGTATTTTAAAGGCTGGGATGGAATAGCCATGGTCATGGTCTCCAAAACAACAGAAGCTATACCTTTTTCATTTATTACTTAATAGAAGTAACATTTCTCTTGATACTTCCCAACTTCATTGCATTGTTCTGGGGTGTGACAGCCAGACTGCGAGCAAAGTTAATACTTTAACAACACTGCAAAATTGAGATTGAGAATTACACCATTTAATCATGTCTCTAATGAGAGAATAAACAGAAATAAAGAAATGAAAAAGGACCCTTTTGAAGCAAATTTAGGGCACATCTCTGACACAAGATAGGCCTTTGTGGGCCCTTTTGGCTATAGCCATGGACTGCACTGCAGTATAGAACAGCATTCCAAAGGGAAGAACATATTCCACTCTAATTAGAAAAATACACCCTGATACAAAAGGGAAAGATGTAGTCAATGGGTCTAAACTGAAAATAATAACTTATTCTTAGAAAATGACAGCATACAATAGTTGAATAATTTTATTATTTAAGGTAACAATAACTGACAAGGACAAAAGTACACAACATTTTAGTATGCAAAGTTCTGTGTTTTTACTCTGTGATATCCTTTTCTCCTCATCTCTGTATCTGCTCCAGCTTAAAAACATTTGTGTTTAAAGTTAGGGAAAAAATAATTATGAGATGATGAAATACTTTAAGGATCCTACAACATCAAAATTGAGAATTACGTTGTGTAATAATGTCTCTAATGAGAGAATAAACAGAAATAAGGAAAAGAAAAGAAAGTATTTATTTACTGTCCAATATAACAGTCATATTACCACATATAACTATTTAAATTAGTTAAAACTAAAAATTTCATTCCTTAATCATACTAGCCACATTTTAAGTGCTCTGTGATTCATTTGTGGTGAGTGGTCACCATATTGAACAGTAGAAACAAAACATTTCCATCATTATAGTTCTGTAGAATGATATTGTTCTTGACCATATTTTCTAGCATCCAACTTTACTAATAGAGAATGATTGACATTGATATTTTAAATGATGATTTAATTAATGAATGAATCTATCTCTTTTGGTTCTTTATCTCTTCCCTCAAAATTAATATAACATGCTATTATTATATTCTTTGTTCAACTTCAACTGATAGAGAAAGTTATTCTCAAACAGGAAGTAACTAAGGAAGACAAATGAATGTCACCTATAAATTTGAAGCTCTTGAAGTGTCGGAGAGTCATCACTAGGAATGTACTCTAGGGTTGACTGAAGAGTATAATAAAGTGGTCCAGCCTGTTTTGGATGCCAATCAAACATCCAGTCTCTTCATCCTTTTTTCTGTCTGAGAGAACTTGCCTCGCATAGTAGAAGGTTTGGGAGGGCCATGTGAGCGAGTATCCAGCCAAAGTTCTAAATTGAAGGGAATTTTGCTAATATACTCCAAGCAAATATTTATTTCTCTAATGAAAAAAAAACCTTATATGAAGATAACCCCTTTCCATGCCCTTTTCCTGCTTTGAATATTATTAAACAATGAAGGGAAGCTCAGAGGTATGGCAGTCATCTTATGGGCATGAGAGAAAGACATAGAAAAGCACAAAAAGTTCCCCTAGGGCCCTTACACAGTTGACTCTGGGACCAAACCTGGAATGGCCTATCTATGGGCTTGCTAGAGAAAAATTATATAGGAAATAAATAAAAATGTATTTGTGTAAGCCACTTCTAGTCACATAATTTGGTATTTGTACCTCTTTGTACTTCAATTTCTTCTGCAAGTTGGGATAGTAGCTTCTACTTCATAGGGTTTCTATGAGAATTAAATGGCTTAATATGTGAAAAATGCTTAGAATACTGCCTGGCCCATGACGAGCAGCCAATCACTATTGGCAGTTAGCACTTTGGGTGTAGTAGTGGTGTAATTCTTGCAACTGGAAGTGTGTGGCCACTTTAATGATAATCAACAATATACCACAAGGTAGGCCTGCTCTTTTGCAGAGACATCAGTTCAGAAACTGGCAAATCTATAGAAGAAATTGCACTAACTTCTCTGAATGTGCCTCTTTCAAGCACTTGATTTGCTACCAAAACCTAATTGAGGCATTGAATGATACTATTATTCGGGTAATTATATTTTCAAAAGTCATATTTTCAACAGAATTTTGCATGTTAGGCTCCCGAAAAGTTTAGGTGCAGTACCCTAAATCCAGTATCTTGAAAGTGTATAAATAGTTCAAATAACAAGTCAGTGACTAAAATACCCTTTAAAGAAGTCAAGTTATACGTCAAATGTAAAGACCACTCCTAAAATTTTTCACTTAAAGTAAGTCCATAATGTTCTCTTCTACATTCATATTTATAAGAACCATTTTCTCACTTTACAAAATAAATGAACACCTCTAAAAAATCAAACTATATCAATACACTCTTCCTCAAACCAAAGCATTTCTTACTATATTTTATTATATTTTTAAAAAGATTTTATATTTAGAGAGAGGGGAAGGGAAGGAGAAAGAGAGGAAGAGAAACATCAATGCATGGTTGCCTCTTGCACACCTGTTACTTGAGACCTGGCCTGCAATCCAGGCATGTGCCCTGACTGGGAATTGAACTGGTGATCCTTTGGTTCACAGACTGCACTCAATCTATTAAGCCACACCAGCCAGTGCTACATTTTATTACATTTTAACAGCTTTGTTGAAATATAATGAATACATAAAAACCACATATTTAAATTATACAATTTGATGAATTTTGACATATGTTTTTACCTGGGAAACCCTTACCACAATCAAGACAATGAACGTATCTATCACCTCCGAAAGACTTTTTGTGCCTCTTTTCAATACCACACACCTTCCCTTCCACATCACCTATGCCAAACCTCCCAACTATTGATCTGCTTTCTAGTCAGTACGTTAGATTGCATTTTCTAGAGTTTTACATAAATGGAACTATATAGCATGTACTCTATTTTAGGCTGGCTTCATTCAGTTTAACTGTAATGAGATTGATTCACCAAGGTTGGAACATACATTAATAGTTAATCTCTTTTAATTACTTAGTAGTATTCCATGCTGTGGCAATACTATAGTTTGTTTATTCATTCACTTGTTGATGGACATTTGGGCTATTCCCAACTTTAGCAAAGAAGCCTGCTGTGAACATTTGCTTACATGTCTTTATATGGATGCATAATTTTATTTCACTTGGGCAAATACCTACAAGTGGAATAGCTAGATTATGTAGTAGGTATTTGTTTAAATGTTTAAGAAACTGCCAAACTCTTTTCCAAAGTGGATGTACAATTTTAAATTCACACCAACAATGTATAAAGGTTCCACTTCTTCCACATCTGTGCCAACACTTGCATGTCAGACCACTTGCATGATGTTTTTTTTGTTTTTAGTTTGTTAATAAGGTAAATTCCATTGATTGGTGTTTGAATGTTAAACAAAACTTACATTCCTTGGACAAAATCCACCTGGTCATAATTTATTATTCCTTTTATATATTGTTGGACTTAACTTGCTAAAATTTTGTTGAGAATATTTACATCTATATTCATAAACAAAAACAGTCTGTAGTTTTCATATATAATATGTGAATACATATGTAATGTCTTTGTCAAGCTTTGGTGTCAGAATAATGCTGTGCCACAGGTGAGTTTGGAAATATGATCTTCTCTTTTTTATATTCTAAAAAGTTTGTGTGAAGTTGGTATTAGTTTTCCCTAAAACTTTTGGTAAAATTTGCCTGTGAAGAAGCCATGTGGGCTTAGATTTTTCCTCTGTAGGAAGATTTTTGTTTTTTTTTTTATTTCATGTTATGTTGTTTAGAAGGGGGCTTGTGAGTTTTGTGGGGGGCTTGGGAGGGTGTTTACTAAATATTTAAATTCCTTTAATAGATAGATACAGATATATTCAGATTGTCTATTTCTTCATGAGTGAGGTTTGTGAGTGTGTCTTTGAAAGAATTTGATCTTTTTATCTACGTGGTGAAATGTGTTGACATAAAGTCATTCATAATATTATCTTATTATCATTGGAATATCTGTAAAATCTGCAATCATGTCACTTTCCCATTATATTGATTTATATCTTTTCTCTCTTCTCCTGATCAACCAAAATTTAGAAATGTTGTATTTTCATTTCACTCCATTAAAAATATTTCTAATTCCCTTTTTTTTCTTTGCTTATGCATTATTTAGAAGTAGTATGTTATTTGTCTCCAATATCTGGGGAATTTTCCAGAGATTTTTTTTGTGATTAACTCTACTTTAATTCCATTATGATTGAGAAATATACTTTAAATGAACTGAATCCTTTTGTATGCATTGAGAATTGTTTTATGGTCTATAATATGGTTGATCTTTGTAACATTGAAAAGAATATATATTCTCATATTGTTGAGTAGAATACTCTATAATTAGGATTCTACCATAATTAGAAGCAGAAACTAATAGAAAAATATTGGCCAGATTGGAACCACCTGTATTTAGCATCTATCTAATTAGGAGGATGATGATAATGATGATGATGATGATGATGATGATGATGATGATGATGATAGTGATGGTGATTTTGGTAAATAAGAGCTATTATTTATTGGATGTTCATCATTTTTTCTAAAACTTTCCTTCCAGTTTATTTCAAGAAGAGATGGTCTCCCTGTATCAGCACTTGCAAAAGCTACTCAGGAAATAATTAAAACTTAGATGATCTAATTATTTCCCTAGTATTCCCCTGGGAGAACTCAATTTTTAGTTTCCTGAACAATACATCTTCACATTCTCTGATTCTCATTAAAAACCCTAAGAAAGTTTGAGATGAAAATGGCATAATTAAACAATCTAAGAGACTTGCCAGAGGAACAGAGCATAATTAATTATGTAGCTCAGGGTTTTACAAACTTTAGTATGTATCATAATCTCTAGAGGGCTTAAATCACAAGATTTCCCCTCTTGTTCACTATCTTATATCTAAAATTATATTTCAGAGAATTCTTTAGACTGCAGGAAAAAAATGTAAAGATCCCTTAGAGGGGTAACATTGTGAGATAGCATATTACCCAGCCATTATACTTTAGAGTTCATGAACCCATTCTGAACAGATTTTAGGGTGGAGAAAGAGAAGACTGGATTCTTGGGAGGAGTGGGGAGAAGATGGTCAGATGTGCGGGAGGTTGAAATTAAGAGCATCCTAAGGGTTTGAGTGGCATGAAGGCCTAGGCTAATCCTAGAGGCCATTAAAGTATACAGAGGACCTTAATTTCCCACCACCCTCTCTTTTAAATACACTCATTCATATAATTATTTTTTCCTTCTAGCTTTTCAGCTAATTCTTCTTCTTCTAGCCTTAACCACAAAAACTTAAGGAAGCAAGGAACCATCTTAGCACCCCTATGTTATCTCCAATTCAAGACTCTCTCTGGACCAAGGCAAACTTAAGCTTCGGCTTTTCATGGTCCCACTTGACAAGGTGGATATCAGTTCCCCTGAGGACACAGGCTATTCACATAATAACAAGCAGGATCTCAGACCCAGGGAAGCAAGAGATTAGAATCTTTCAGGAATATCTTTTCAATTACTATCCCAGGAAACTGCTGAAAACTTCCTCTTTTACTCTCAACCTCTCCTTGTTGAAGTAAAAAGAAATAGCCTTCCTTGAAATTATATGATTCATCACAAACATCTGACATTAATTCTAGGAATAAGCCTTGAACACAAAGACATGGAGAAAGCAACAGGGAGGGTCTGACATAGAGTCCATGGGATGAGATGTGGCAACTTCTTACTCTATGTATCATCACTGCCTGGACAGAAAATTGGTAGACTTTAACTTGTGAAATGCTTCATTCCCTGTACCACTGCCCAGGAAATACATTAAATTGTGTCAAAGAATGTTAATCACATGAGATAATGTTGACGGGGCTCTAAGTTAGTCCCAGAAGCCTGGAATCACTCATCTCAAATAACCCCACTTATTTGCCAGCACAGGATGTGCTATATTGACCACCCTCTCAAACAAACGTGGACACCAGTCTAAGACCTGGGGTACCCTATTGGCAAGATGATTTGATCTATAAATTCAACATGATCCTAATCAACATCCCACAAGTTATTTTGTGAATATCAACATGTTAATTCTAAAGTTCATACAGAGAGGTAAAAGACCCAGATTAGCCACATAATATTGAAGAAGAATAACGTTGGAGGACTGACTGTAGTCAACTTTAAGATTCACTATAGTGCTTGCTTCAGCAACACATATACTAAGATTCACTATAAAGCCTGAGTAATCAAGATAGGGTGGTACTGGCAGTAGATCAATGAAACAGAATAGAGAGCCCAGAAAGAGACCCATATAAAATTGTCAACTGATCTTTGACAAAGTTACAAAAGCAATAAAGTGGGGCAAAGATAGTCTTTACAATGAGTGACTCTAAAAAAACTGAGCATCCACAAGTCAAAAAAAAAAAAAAAATCCAGATGCAAGCCTTATACTCTTCACAAAAATTAATTTAAAATGAATAACAGAAATACCTATCAGGACGGCCAAAATCCAGAACACTAACAACATCAAATTCTAGCAGGGATGTGGAGCAACGGGAACTCTCATTCATTAGTGGCAGGAATACAAATGGTACAATCACTTTCAAAGATAGTTTACTTATAAAACTAAACATACTCACTATATGATCCAACAGTTAAGCTCCTTGGTACTTACCCAAAGGAGCTGAAAATGTATATTTACACAAAACCCTGCAGAGATGTTTACAAGAGTTTTATTCATAATTGCCAAAACTCAGAACAAATCAAGATTTGTTTCAGTAAATGGATGGATAAACTGGTACATCCAGACAGTAGAATATTATCCAGTGCTAAAATATAAATGGGCTATTGAGTTATGAGAAGATATGGATGAACCTTAAATGCATATTACTAAGTAAAAGAAACCCATCTGAAAGGATACAGGTTATATTATTCCAATTATATAACTTTCTGGAAAAGGCAAAACAGTGTAGGCAGTGAAAAAAAAAACAGTGGTTGCCAGGTTTTGTGGGTGGGGGGATGGAGAGATGAATAGGCAGAAATAGGATTTTTAGAGCAATGAAAACAATTTGTATGACACTGTAATGGTGGATAAATATATGACATTATACACATGTCCAAACCCATAAAATGTACAAGACCAATAGTGAACCCTAATTCAAACTATGGACCTTGGGCAATTATGATGTATCAGTGCACTATATCAACTGTAAAAAATTCACTCTGGTGAGAGATGTAGATAATAAGGGAGGTCATGCATGTGTGGGGGTAGGAGGTATGTACAAAGTCTCTGTACTTTTCTCTCAATTTTACTGTAAACCCAAAACTGCTTTAAAAAGTACTCTTAATTTAAAAAGTACTTCAGCTACAATTACAAATAAAATGTGGATCTTCTGTTAAAAATAAAAGCAGAACTTTCTTTAGTGATAAGTTGTATAGACTTATGTCTTACACTTATGAGGTATGTCTGGAAAAAGTCAGGCCATTGTTAATATAACAAGAATGGTTTGCATGACATCAACGTAACCTGGCAGCCAAGGAGAGTGGACTGGAATGCATGTACGTGAACAATGATGACTTCACTGTACTAATCTGTTGGGGTGGTAGATGCCATTGAATGAGCATGTGTACTATGTGGCTGTCACATTCAAAATGACCGAGTAAGTAGAGTGACAAATCTGCATCAAATTTTGCATTTAGCTTGAGCATTCTTTCATGAAAACTGTTTGGGTAAGTCAGAAGGCCGCAGCTATGGGCAACTGGTGATTGGCAGCTTCATCACAACCACGTGCCTACTCATGCATCACATTTGTACAGAGTTTTTAGGTGAAACATCAGATCACCCAGGTGACTCAGCTCCTCTATATCCCAGATTTGGTGCCCTGTGACTTCTGACTTTTCACCAAACCAAAATCACCTTAAAAAGGGAAGAGATTTTAAATCATCAATGAGATTCAGGAAAATTACAACAAGGCAGCTGATGGTGATTGGGAGAACTGTGTGAGGTCCCAAGGTACCTAATTTGAAGGGGACTGAGGCATCATTGTCTTATGTGCATATTTCTTGTATCTTATATCTGCAATAAATGTCTCTATTTTTCATATTGCACAGCTGGATACATTCAGGACTGACTTCATAATTGACCAATATTTATGGAGAGCCCAAAGTATGCCAGATACTGTGAAACATTAGGCCCACAAAAAAGATGTCATTCCTTGCTCAAGAGTAACATCTAAACATTTAGGGAATGAAGAAAAGGAATCCAACAGTTACCAAATAGTGTGCTTAGTCTTATGGAGAATGGTAAACACAAGTACATATGGAAATCTTAAGAGAACCTTTATCCTTGCCTAGACTGGTGGGTGCAGGAAAGGCTTCCTAAATGTGTTAGTTTCTGGTGGGTGTTAAAGGGCAAGTAGGAGTTTCAAAAAAACCTCATTTTGTTTTTTTCCATAGTCTTGCCTTTTCCAGAATGTCATATAGTTGTATTCATTCACTAGGTAGCCTCTTCAGATTATTTCCATGTCTTTTGGTGGCTTGATAGCTCACTTCTCTTTTAGCACTAAATATTCCATTTTCTGGATACAGCACATTTATTTATCTATGCACCTACTGAAATACATCTTGGCAAGCAAGTCTTAGACTCTGACAAAATAACAATATTTACTTCCTCATAATGGCAGTTTGATTAATTAATACATGAAAGATCAAATTAAAATGATGTAAATTGGAAAATTCAGTGACAAATAAACATAGTTTAACTCTACTTAGAAAGGACAACTATCTGTTTTAGTTTTGTATGGCTGCCATTAAAAATCACCATGAACTTAGTGGCTAAAAACAACACAAATTTAATATCTTTTAGATGTGTAGTTCAGGAGTCTGATGTGCATCTTGCTGGACTAAAATCAAGGTGTTGGCAGTATTACATCTCTTTCTGGAGGCTCTAGTAGAGCATCTGTTTCCTTGTCTCTTCTAGCTTCTAAAGCCTTCATTCCTTAGCTCACGGTCCCTTTGCCACATCTTCAAAGTCAGCAGTACAGCAACTCTCTGACCTTGCTTTCATCATCACATGTCTTTTTCTGATTTGTCTTCAGCCTCCTTTTTCAACTTTTAAAGGTCTTTGTTACATTACATTAGGTTCACCTGGATAATGAATAATAATCTCCCAATTTGAAGATTAATTAATTAGCAAACTGAATTCTGTCTGCAACCTTAATTTTCCTGTCATGTAACCTAACATATTCATGGGCTGTGGAGATTAGGATGTGAATGTCTTTGCAAATTTCCCCAAAGAATTTTTTTTTACATCACTATGACAAGATGGTTCAAAGAACATAAGGAAAATGCAATTATTAAACCACTTTAGCCTTGAGAGGTTAAATGGTTAAAAGACAAAGCAATAAAGAAAAACATGGGAATTTAATTAAAATATTTTTAAACCCATTGTTGATTCTACCTGAGAAAATCTTTTACAGGCATTGCTGTGAATTTGCATAGAAGGTGTTAAGGTATATCTACTGCAGTAATCTTAACATCTTGAATGCACTATGTCCTTGTCACTGGGTTTCACCTAAACCAATGAAACCAACTCATCACTTCTAAGATAGAACTCTTAATGCTTCTCTAATAATAGCTCTCAGAGATATAAAATTGTTTATACTCTATCACTTAATAATTCATATTGGGAAACATATGCCAAGGTAATTCAAAATATAAATATCATGAAAAAAACATCTTTATAAAAAGTAAAAAAGAAGTTAAAAAATGGGCAAAGGACTTGAACAGACACTTCTCCAAAGAAGACATACAGAGGATCCAGAGACACATGAGAAGATGTTCAGTATTGCTAGCTATCAGAGAGATGCAGATTAAAACCACAATAAGATACCACTTCACACCAGTCAGAATAACCATCATAAACAAAGCAACAAATAACAAGTGTTGGAGAGGTTGTGGAGAAAAAGGGACCCTAGTGCACTATTGGTGATTGCAGACTGATACAACCACTATGGAAAACAGTATGGAACTTCCTCAGAAAACTAAAAATCTGCCTTTTGGACCCAGCAATTCCACTGCTAGGATTATATCCTAAGAACCCTGAAACACCAATCCAAAAGAACCTATGCACCCCAATGTTCATAGCAGCACAATTTACAACAGCCACGTGTTGGAAGGAACCTAGATGCCCATCAGTAAATGAATGGATCAAAAAACTATGGTACATTTACACAATGGACTTCTATGCAGCAGAAAGAAAGAAAGAGCTCCTACCCTTTGTAACATCATGGATGGAACTGGAGAGCATTATGCTAAGCGAAATAAGCCAGGCAGTGAAAGCCAAATACCATATGATCTCACCTTTAACAGGAACCTAAACAATAAAACAAACAAACAAGCAAAATATAACCTAAGACACTGAAATAGAGAACAGGCTGACAGTCACCAGAGGGGAGAGGAGAGGGAATTTTAGGAGAAAAGGGGAAAAGTTTATGGGAACAAGTATAAAGGACACATGGACAAAAACTAGGGGGGGAGTAGAAATAGGAGGAAGGTGGGGAGGACTGCGGGGGTGGGCTGGAATGGGAGTGAAAGACAGAAAACTGTACTTGAACAACAGTTAAAAAATATATATATATATATTAAAAGAAATTTCAACAGCATGAAACAATGCAATACATAAAACAGAGGTTTGTTATAGAAATTGAAGCACAGTCTAATCAACAAATGCAATTAAGTTACTAAAAACCATGACATTGGCTGCACAAGAAATCCTAAAATGCTAAAAGAAAATAATGCCATTTATAAAATGTTATATTGATAGACACAACTATTTAAAAATATATTTAGAATAAAAAGGTAGAAGAATATAAACCAAGACTAGTTATCTGTATGTGATAGAACTTTGGAGAAACATTTTTTCTATTTTTTCATAGTTTCAGTATTTATGATAAGCAGATACTTCTTGCGCAATGACTATTTTGGGCTGAGTGTGTTCCCCCCAAATTCATATTTAGAAATCCTAACTTCTGAAAATGATGGTATTAGGTGGTGGGGACTTTATGAGGTACTTATGCCATGAGGGTGCCACCCTCATAAATGGAATTAGTGCCCTTATAAAAAGGTTACAGAGAGATTCCTAGCCCCTTCACCACGTGAGGATACAAAGAAAAGCCTGTAACCCAGAAAAGGGCCAACTATGCTGACACCCTGATTTTGGACTTCTAGCCTCCAGAACTGTAAGGAATAAATTTGTGGTGTGTATTAACTACCCAGTCTCTGGTATTTTGTTACAGCAGCCTGAATGGACTAAGACAATGACAAAATTTTCTACAAATAATTTTTTCTTATTCACAATCATCCCAATAAATAGCTGGCATACATATATCAGTGGATCTAGGAGAGGTTAAATGTTAACATAGTAGATAATCAGGTCACTCATTCTTCTCATCCAAGTGAGTTATTCATAACATATAAGCCACATCACAACATACAGTGGTAGTTCACACATTCAACACAACAAGATAAAAGAAAAGCACCAACCAGTAATGGTGCACATATCAATCATTTAGGCTAAATTATAGTTTATACATTGCCCTAGGTTTGGATGAGAGTGATCTGCTTTAGAGACTACACAGACAGGCGCTGCCTTAAGTAGGCCTCATTCAGAACAGAGGGGCTGATGGTGGTCATTATAGGAAAGCCCAATAGACAGTCCATTGAAAACATTCAGTAATTGTCTGTTGAACAAGGAGCTACTACCCATTCTCCTTCTGTTGTATTGCACACAATACAACAACAGAGAAATAAGATTCGCAGTCCCCATCTTCTAACTGTCACATAGAAATGGAGCAAAGAGCAGGAAGAACTGTGCTCTCTATATAGTCATTTGTCACTGCTGGAGTGTATTTAAGTGTGTGTGTAGCCTTCCCCCACTCTTGCACCACTGTAGCTATTTGAACTACAAATTGGACTTGAAATGCCAAGCAAAAATGTACTTTCCTCCTCTATCCCTGAAGTGTAAAACCTGAGGCATCTTTAAGAATGATTGTGGAGCACATGATTCTTTCCTCATAAAACATCTTGGAAGAAATTGGGGCTATACTTTTGGCTCTGGGTTGCATATGAAGCAGGAAATATTAAAGTATTCTGGAGTCCTTCACAAAGGCTCTCAGTCTAAAACTAAATAAGAAACTCTTTTGGAAAAGATGGGAGATTAACAGGTGTGGGTTATAAGTATGTGCATTCTCCTTAGCTGACTCTTGGAAATGTCCCCATGGTCCTATCTCAGGGTGACAGAAGGAGACAAAGCCTTAGGCAGGCTGATGCACAGATACAAAGATACTTAGTTTGTCAGGGGCAAAAAGGAAACTGTGAGTCACTTAGAAAAGAAGGATTAAGTGTTTTAATGAGTATTTTTGCTTTTCCTGGAATTCTTACTAGGAAAAAAAGAGCAGTTTCTTTTTTGTTTTAGTGCAACAAACACCATTTTTACAGTTTAGAGAGGAAGAGTATGTTTAAATGTGCAAAGCTAAGTGACTTTCCCAATTTATACTTCTGCTTCATTAAGGTCAAACAAAATACCTCCTAGGAGATGAACTGCTATTTGTTCAGACCTCAAAAATCTAGAACATTTACACTTACAAAACTAAATTTTGTAACATTTCTGTGCCTTTAGAGTCCAGGATATACTTCCATTAAAGACTAGTTTAAATGACCCTAAAAAACTCGAAAACATAACATTAAAAAAAAGCTCTCACCTTGATTTCTCTTAAAGCTTACCAAATTTATTAAATTTAATCCAAAGCATCACGCTATTGGCAAATTATATGCAGATGGTGAGAGAAAGAAAAAAAATCGCACAGCTTTTATCTGTTCTTCAATTTACAGTACTTCACTTATTATTTTTACTGGAAGATTCACAAATGCTTAAGCAAATGTCCATGAAAGCATACACAAAGGAGGTTGTTTCTTCTACTTACATCGGATTTTCAAAATATGGGTGATGAGGTTGGTGGTGTGATGTTAAGCACATAGTGAACTATTACATAAGAAATCAAGGCTATTGTTCGGTCTCTAAGCTCATCTCCAAGTTTGTTCGTATATTCTGAAATTACCTAGTGCTCCACTTCTGGGTACTTATAGGTTTAAGTTATTAAGAAAGTGATGTCTCTCTGGTGGATGCTGACGGTTGTAGTGACCACCTTTTCTATATGAACACCTTGAGCACCTCTATAACTCATATATTTTGTAAAATTTGGACTCTGGCCAATAAGAAATAAACTTACCCAAACAGAACAGCTGTTAAGAAAGTACAGTTGGAATCAACAGGATGTTCATTAAAGAAGTAGAGTTGGAATCACTGTCAGCCGAAAGGAGAAACAAAAGGCCCAAAACATACTTCCTGTTGCAAAAAATCACCATTAAATAATTTGTGGAAAAGTTCAATTTTAGACAGTGACCAGGTATGTAACTTCCATGTTTCTCTCTCAATACTGATAGAGAATGTGTCACACTATATAAATTATATCAAAAGGACATTCTTTTATTTTAATATCTGAATCCCCTCCAATGGAGAATCCCCATCTCCCATAAAACTGTGAGCTCCTTGCGAACAGATTCTCTGTCTTACCACCTTTGTATCCCCACTACCTACCATGATGCCTGAAGAGTGGAAACATTAGAGAATATGATCAAGTACTACAGTTAGGATAATAACTGGAATTAAAGGCAGAACAAAACAGCAAAGTTGGAGAATAAGAGTTTGTCCACATTACCAAGACTGTCCAGGGAAGAGGACACTCATTCAATACAAGTATTCCAGGTCTTTGGAAAGAAACATTAAATACCTAATATCTTGTGGAAGTGAAAAACAAAAGAGCTACCTAATAATTGCAGACTAAAATATGTCATGAACAATTTTGGGAGCTAAGTCACAGTCAGAATTGTTTAAAGGGAGGTGATATAACCAGTTGTGAATAGTGTTGTAAACGTATTCAGGAAACATTGAACATTCAGGTTCCTTCCAATTGACACTCAATTCTTTTTTTAAAAGATTGTATTTATTTTCTAGAGAGAGGGAGAAAGAGAGGGAGAGAAACATCAATATGTAAGAGAAATATCAATTGGTTGTCTCTCACATGCACCCCAACCAAGATCAAATGCACAACCGAGGCACATGCCCTGACTAGGAATCGAACCGGCAACCTTTTGGTTCGTAGGCTGGCACTCATCCCACTGAACCACACAGCCAGGGCTGACACTCAGTTCTTGATCCCTGAAATGGAGACGGCCTACTCATTTGGCTACGATAGTTTGTTGAACACACCCCATAGTGATGGTCATCACCCTTGCTCTTACTCTACAGTCACAGCTGAGAAGTCTCCTTAATGGTTTGGTTTTCTAAAGTAATTTTCCCAACAAGAAGGAAATAAGTGTTCTAAGATAACTTGATTTTTAAATCAAGTACATCTTTAATAAATTACAGGTTGACTTTATGGCACTAGTCTTTCATAGATTCAGTTAGTATTACATGAATTTTATGAGGATTTACTAGTGCCCAGAAAGAACAACATTGTTTAAGATATACCAGTCAAAATTGGGGGAGCCATGCTTTCTTATTAACCTCTCTGCCTCAGTCTTGTACTGCTTAACCTATTTTCTATGCAAGAACATAGGACATGCCACCACACCCTTCTCTGTAAGACCCTTCAACAGCATTGAGTTGCATTCAAAAGGTGGTCTAAATGGCCCTGAATGATCTTTGCCCTTACTACCTCTTGGCATCGCTCTCTGTTACTCCCTCCTTTGCTCTATGTTCAGAGAATTTAACAATTTACATTTCCCAAATGTGACCTGTCATCCTCATTACATCACATCAGCATTTTCTAGTGGGAACAATTTTGCACTAAGGGGACATTTAATGATATTTGAAGACATTTTTGGTTATCACAATTCCAGTGCGTAGAAGCTAGAAATGTTACTAAACATTCTACAGCACACAGGACAACCCCTTTAATCAGAGAATTAAGCAGCCTAAAATTTCAGTAGTGCCTTTGTTGAGAAATCCTGCTTTAGATAAATGGTCACAAACAAATGATTGCAACAAACCTTGAGAAAAGTCCCTTTAAAACAGTGCCTCTAAAATAGGGTTGGCAAACTATGCTGTATGAGCCAGGGCTGGCCCACTGCCTATTTTTGTAAATAAAATTGTGTTGGAACACAAGCATGCCTGTTTGTTTATGTGCTGCCCTTATGTCTGTGGCTGCTTTTGCAGCAGAGATGAGTGGTTACCACAGAGACCATATGGCCCACAAATGCTAAAATATTTTCTGTCTGGCTTTATATAGCAAAAGCTGCCAACTCCTACTCTAAAGCAACCCTACTATTCTGCTCCTAAGGTTGTAGAAAACCTAGTATACAATTACATAGATGAGAAAGAGAATAATTTTTATCAACTGTCACATTGTTTCTGTTTCAGAAGGTACAGGACAATTAGATAGCCATCCAGTCTTCTAAAAGAAGCATTTCCAGTAAATTAAAAATGAGTTGTGTAGGTAAGATACCATTAAAAATAGTTTGGGGCCTGGAAGAAGGCAGGTGAGGTAGAGTAGGGTAGGAAAAGTTTAGTCATTAGATCTTACTATTTCTTCCCCAGCAATAGCTGCACTCAACCTCTTCTGAGCACAGTCTACTACCATGCCTTTTAGGCAGGCAGATTGTGTCTCTCCTCAATTTCTGACACTTGCTAAAATTTGCAAGGACAAGTGATTAGGACGAAAATAGCTAATCCAACCAAGCTTTTGGAAGCCTCACTGTAGCTCCTCAAAAACATGAACTTGCTTTATTGTTGAATCTTTAACTCCCGTAGACTCCTAATAAAATGAGAAGCATGCAGAAGGTGGGGTAAATGTGTGACACTTGAAATATCTACTAGATTTTCTCTGTGGTAATTGTTGACAAATGCAGCAGTTGAGCAGCACAGATATATTTCAGATATGCAAAATACCAATTCAGTTTGGAAGCCCTGA
This sequence comes from Tonatia bakeri, assembly GCA_004024845.1. Lineage (NCBI taxonomy): Eukaryota > Metazoa > Chordata > Mammalia > Chiroptera > Phyllostomidae > Tonatia > Tonatia bakeri. The sequence continues at coordinate 45,278 of PVIA01007716.1, forward strand.
TTTTATACAAACATCGATTTATTGTATTTATAGTAAAGGAAATCATTTCCTCACAACCACTGATTACCCACATGCACATACATGCCATATACCACTTCTTACCTCATGAGGTATTTATAGTTAGGGCAGTATCTCAGGAGCTATAGAAAAGGGGGATGAGTTTCTGTCACTGGCCAAGTGGTACATGTTTTCCCTGCAGTGGGGGTGGGGGTAGATTGGGGAAGGAGCTGCTTCTGTAATTAGAACATTCACACATCAGGTGAACCAAAATCAGAATCTTCCCAGATGTTTCTGAAAACAGTCTGGGCAAGCAGCTAGGTAGTTAAGTTTTGTATGATAAAATGTAAATCGTCCTGAGGGCAAATCCCCTAAATCAACAATATGATCCACAAGGCACAAGGCTGATGCTAACCCAAATATTACCTTTGTGATGGAACCTCAGACAGTAACAAGACTGGGAAACTGAATCTAAGATTCCTACTTGAAGCCAGAGATTCTAAAAGGGAATTTTTCCTAGGGAAACAAAGAACTTAAACTGCATCAATTGTAGGAAGTCTAAATATACTATGAGCAATAAAGACATTTAAGCAGGATTGTGGCCATGGATATCAAAATCTGCTAAAGAGTTGTAACAAATCACCTGCTGAATCAACTAGCCCTGGAAATGGATGGTGCTGGAGCGTTGGGCCCATACCTGGCAGTTGCTGGCAGTTAGTGGCACAGGAGAGGGATGGGAGGAAGGCAGGGGTTGAGGGGCCTATAGAAATTAGGGGAAAAAATACTATTTACTGTAGCAACAACAAAAATAAATTACTTAGGAATAAACTTAACCAAGGGGGTAAAAGACATGTACTCAGAAAACTACAGAACACCGAAGAAAGAAAATTAATGAAGACACAAATAAATGGAAGAATATACTGCGTTCATGGATTGGAAGAATTAATATTATTAAAATGTCCATATGATCCAAAGCAATCTATAGACTCAATGCAATCCCTATCAAAATACCAATAACCTATTTTACAGATGTAGAAAAAATACAATTTTATATGGAACCATAAACAATCCAAAGAAACTCAGCAATTTTGAGAAAGAAGAACAAAGTAGGAGGGATCACAATACCTGATGTCAAACTATATTACAAGGCCACTGTAATCAAAACAGTCTGGTACTGGCATAAGAGAAGACACATAGACCAATGAAACAGAACAGAGAGCCCAGAAATAAATCCACACTTTCATCATCAATTAATATTTGACAAAGGAGACAGGAACATAAAATGTAGTAAAAATATCCTTGTCAATAAATGGTGCTGGGAGATCTGGATAAGCATATGAAAAAAAATGAAACTAGGCTACCAACTTATACCATACATCAGAATAAACTTGAGATGGATAAAAGACTTAAATGTAAGTCATGATATCATAAAAGTCCTAGAGGAAAACATAGGCAGGAAAATTTCAGATATCCCACGCAGCAATATTTTAACCAATACATTCCCTAGGGCAAAGGATATAAAGGAAAGAACAGTGGGACTACATCAAATTAAAACGTTTCTGCACGGCTAAAGAAAACATCAACCAAATGAAAAGAGAAACAAGTGTATGGGAAAACATATTTGCCAGTGATACCTCTGACAAGGGTTTGCTCTCCAAAATATATAAAGTACTCATATGACTCAGTGCCAGAAAGACAAACAATCCAATTATAAAATAGACAAAGGACCTGAACAGACACTTCTCCAAGGAGGACATACAGAGGGCCCATTGACATATGAAAAAATGCTCAACATCACTAGATATCATAGAGATGCAAATTAAAATTACAATGAGATACGACTTCACACCAGGCAAAATGGCCATCATAAACAAATCAACAAACAACAAGTGCAGACAAGGTTGTGGAAAAACGGGAACTCTAGTACACTGTTGGGGGGAATGCAGACTGATGCAGCCACTGTGGAAAACAGCATGTAATTTCTTTAAAGAACTAAAGATGGAACTGCCTTTTGATCCAGTGATCCCACTTCTGGGATTATAACCTAAGAGTCCGGAAACAGCAATTCAAAAGAACCTATGCACCCCAATGTTCATAGCAGTATTATTTACAATAGCCAAAGTGCTGGAAACAGCCTAATTGCCCATCAGTAAATGAATGGATATAAAAACTATGGTACATTTACACAATGGAATACTATGCAGCAAGAATACTAAGAAAGAAGGAGCTCCTACCCTTTGTGACGGCATGGATGGAACTGGAGAGCATTATGCTAAGTGAAATAAGCCAGGCAGTGAAAGACAAATACAATATGATCTCACCTATAAGTGGAACTTAATGAACAAAACAAACAAATGAGCAAAATAGAATCAGAGACATGGAAATAAAGAACAAAATGACAGTGACCAGAGGGGCAGGGAGAGAGATAATGGGGAGGGAAGGGGAAGGGTAAGTCAAGGAACATGAATAGAGGGCACATGCACTGGACAATAGGGTGGAGACTGACTGTGGGAGCATAGGTGGGAGGAGATGGGCAGGGAGAACAAAGGGGAAAGGGTGGGACAATTGTAACTGAACAAAATTTAAAAAGAAATCTAATTAGTAGTTCAAAATTTTCAGTCAAAACAAAAACAAAAAGCAAAAAATATTTTTAAAGAAAATTCAATGAAACTTCCAAAGAACAAATCATCTCAGGCTCTTCTAGAGAAGAAAAAGGAAGAGCACTCCCCAGTGCATTCTCAGTGCAAATATAACTTTGATGCCAAAACCAGAAAAGGATGGCTTTTAAAAAAGTTACAGGCAAATTTCACTCAGAAACACATATGCAAAAGTTGTAAACAAAATACTAGCAGTGTTGGAACCACCCTGCCTGGTTTCAGAAGCTGTAACCCCCACATGGCTAAGGCTGAGTGAGCGACCTTCAGACCATAAGCCACTATGGAGACAAAGCTTATCTCCCTGGCAGGCACGCTGCTTCTGCTTTTTTTTTTTTTTTCCCCCATCCTGCTTGGTCCCCAATGCTTTATTGGTTAGCCAATGACGGGTAAGATTCAGAAAGTGGGGAATGACCTAAGACAGGCAGGATCACCAGGAGACCCCAGGGAAGGACTTGGGGGCTATAGCAAAAGGGGTGATGGACCCTCACCCCTTGGCTTTGACATGGCCTGAGTCCTCATTCTGTCTTCAAAAAGTCTCCTAATCTCTTGGCTGCCTTATTTCCACTGCCTGACTTAAGCCTGAAATAATGACAGGGAGTGGTGCAGCCCTGTGCTAGAAAGGGCAGGTTCCCGGAGTGATCAGGCCTAGGAAAGAATATGTAAAATCCTGTGAAACCTGCTTTGCTAAGAATGCTCTCAATTAAATAATTAAGGTCCAAGCAGGAAAGGAGTTTGTTTCCCAAAGTTTTGTAGCCCTTTAGTTATCTGACCCTGACGCAAAATAGGCCCTCAGAGTTCTTTGTATGTTATCTACTGTTTGATCCTTACTGCCTAACAATGATTAATGAGCTTTACCTGTATTCCTGTGCAAAATGAACTTAATAAAATCCCATTGAGGAAAAGGCTCTTGGACCTTCTCCTTTGAGAGATTTGCCACCTTTCCTCCCCAAGCAGATCATGCCTTAAGTAGACTTATTCTCATCCATGGTGGCTGGGGGGGGCCCTGAGGGTGGAGCCCTCCCACATAGCAGGCTAAACCTAGCAGTTAAAAAAAAAATACAAATAACATCATGACTGAGTTAGGATTATCCTAGGAATTTAAGGGTGGTTTAATAGTCTATAAATTTCATTACCACATTAACAGATTGCTAGATATAAACCATATGATCTCAACTTTGCAGGGGAAAAAAGCTTAATAAAATTAAACTTAGTAAAATTAAGCTTAATAAAATTAGAAACCAAATTATAACAAGATTTTGTTCATTTTTGAGCATTTTTTAAGATAGAACTAAGGATTCTGAGGCAAACAGACACGAATATAGAAATTTGAAATGTTATGTTACTTTGCAGAATATTGGGGAAAGGAAGGAGCTACTTAGTAAATAATGCTGAGAGAAATGATTCTCCCTCAGGAAAACACAATGTAACTGGACCTCTCACCTCATATCACATATAAAAATCAATCCCAGATGGATTAAGAACATCACAGTAAGTGGCAAAATTTTAAGACTTTTAGAAGGAAATATCAGAGAATATTTTATAACCTCAGATTCAGGGAAGTTATCTTAAGGCATAAAATGAACTAACCATGAAAAATGATTAATATGTTTAAGTCATATTAAAATTAAGGACTTCATTCATCAAAAAAGCCCTGGCCGGGCAGCTCACTTCATTGGAATGCTGTCCCGATAGGCCAGTGTTGCGGGTTCATCCCTAGTGCGGGCACAAGTGGGAATCCACCAATGAGTGCATGGACAGGTGCAGCAGCAAATCAGAGTCTCTCCCCCACCCCTCTCCTTCCTCTCTCTCTAAAATCAATAAATAATTTTTTAAGTGAATGAAGTGAAAACTAAGTCACAAACTGTAATAGAAGACATTAATGGCAACATACACAATTAACAAAGGCTCAGTAACTAATATACATAAAAGTTCTTACATATCAGGGAGGAAAAGACAAACAACCAATTAGAAAAATAGACAACAGGCTTGAACAGCTATTTCACAAAGAAAAACGAGAAATGGCCAATATGCATATGGCAAATGCCTAACTTCTTTGGCATCTTAATTTGCATTTTCTTGGTTACTAAACACAAGCCATTTTATACTCATTAGATAAACAAAAATTGCAACTAACAACACAAGTATTGGCAAGGATATGGAACAAAAGTAATCATTATGTATATGCTGATAGATATGGAACCTGCACAATCACTTTGGAAAATAATTGGACATTATCTTCCAATGTTAAAAATTAGCCCACACTGTGACCTACCAATTCCACATCCACCCCAAAGGCATGTATAAGAACGTTCATGGTAGCTAAGCCCATATTTTTTTTTAAAAGACAATAGAAAAATTCATCAGTAGGAAATAGACATTTTTATATAATCTCACAAAGGAATATTATACAACAGTGGATGCAAGTGATCAAAAATTACATGTGAGAACACAAGACTTTCAAGCTGAATGACAAAAGCAAGTTGAAAAAGACTATATTGAGAATGATAGCATTTTAATAAAGCTCAAACAACAAAATTCAACAAAATGTTTTTTGAGGTTACATATAAAAACTGCCAAAGCAAAGAAAGAAAAGAATAGCACTGATAAACACTATAACCTCAGGACAGTGGTTGTCATTTGCTGGAAGAGAAAGAACACACACATATACAATAGCATTGCTAACGTGCTAGTTCTAAATTTGACTGCAGAGTCACGAATGTTCACTGGTATTTTTCTTCAGAATTTACATATGTTACACATTGTTTTGTACATATAAAATGTTATATAATAAATATTTTAATGTAAAAGCCATTGATATAGAGAAAACTCGTAAGAGAAAGGTAACTTGAGCCGAACAGAAAATACAGTGTTGACTGAAAGTTAATCAATTAGAGATAAGATTGTTCTACATACAGGAGCAAGCAACCTTGCCTAAAGCATTCATCAGGGCTAGCTGGTCTGGAGACTGTAAGCTGACAAGATTAGGTTGCTTTCTTAGATATTTACATGAATCACTAATATAGTGGGATGTAAAAATTCCATATCCCACAACCCCTTCCATATCTTAGAAAGAAACAAGCTTTAGGAAAATGTGTCATGTTGGTCAGGGGTTTTGCGTACTCCCATACAGAAAGCAGAGGGTAAATTAATTAGCACAATAGATAAATCTGAAAAGAGAAAGAACAATGTGTAGCTAGAGTTAACAGGGAATAAAATCACTGAAATTTTAACTTGTTTTATGCAGTTCATTGAACTCCCTCCACAGATGCTGCCAGATCAAGGCGGGAAAGAACAGTGTCACATCACTTCCTAGAAAAATAGCTCAGTGCCTTTAATAATGAGAGGTACGGCATTCAGTTTCCAAAGAAGAAAGATATATTCTTCCCAAATCCCTGGGGATCAGTATCTCAGAAACCAAAGACAGAAGACCACAGGATGATGAGTCAGGATGAAAAAAAGATGTCTCATTTTAGAACAAACCAGCATAAGAAATCTAGAGATGTGAAAAACTTTTCACTTAAAAAAAATCACCAGGCATGAATCAACTGGTCTAGATAGAACTGAGTAGGTCCCTAAATCTTAGTAAGGTCTAGATTCAATGAACTTAAAAGTCAAGTTGAATGTTATGCTTAGATATCAAGCATAATAACTTGTAAAACAATGATAAACTTTCACCAAAAAATTGGATAGCACCATTCTTCATGATTTTACAGATACACACACACAGACACAAATAGTGTGACTGCAGATTGGTGAGCAGTGACTGTCATTGACATGTGGATGTGAAAACTCTGCAGTAATCAGAGACAATCTTTGACCCCACTGTGAAGCTGCTTACAATCTTCCACCTAGATTTTCAAAATATTTCAATGGAAACAGACAATCAAATCTCAATCTTTTAGGAACTGACTACTCACGCCACTTCCCCCCACCCAATAGTCTAATTTGGACTTCTTACTTCTCCTTGGAACCTCCTTCAATATTAGGAAAAGGATGGTTGAAATTCAAATCAACCCATATTGCCTTCTGCTGCCAGTCTGATAAGGCAAGAAAATTGAAATATCACAAACTTATTTTTACAGTAATTGTCTGTAGATAAATTTTAATTATCTTCACAATCATGATAGTAACATCATTTATTATACTGGTCTTTTTCCAACCAGTATAACTTATAACTCCTCATTTCCTGAATAAGAAATTTTACATAAATGTGAAAATACTATTTTATCCCCAGAGAAAAGCAAAGACTGTTATTGCCATTTTTTAACTTGCATAGACAAGTAAACTCAGCCAACTTCCAGTTTCCTTCTCAAGGTAAAGCCATGGGAATCACACATGGATTAAAACTAGTGTGTGTTGAAAGCTTTATGAACTCTAGTTTCCCAAGAATAAAAAATAATTTGCTCTAAGTCAGAGCATACCTGGGACTGTCATATTCCTCCAGCATCATCCAACCAGAAAAGCACTGCACTGGGAGTCTGAGGCCCAGGTTCTAGTCCTATCTTGGTTACTCTTCATCACCCTGCAGTGGTTATAAAACCTGTCTGACTCTCATGTCTCTCTGAACCTTGATGTGGACTCTAGCTAAGGTCCCTTCCAGCTAAAGAGCTTTAAGTCCTTCCTTCTCCCAGCTCTATGCTTTGACTAACTAAAACTTGGGAAAGCTTGAGATTCATTTTTTGGAGTCTTAATGGCTATTGCAAACTAGCCAAGTTGGGAATCACCTACAGCTGTTACTCCAGCTTTAAGCCTCTTGGGAGATAGTTAGTCAAGAATGTTTTTAATAAACAGGGCTAGCCCATGGCTAAGCAGCCAAATAGATGCAATTTTTGTTTTACACTCCTCCCAATTTCCCTTACAGAATTCATGCCCGGCAACACTCTGGTATCCCATAGAGCCCAGGCTTCAACATGCAACTAAACCACCGGAAGTCAATGGCTTATAAGTCTAAAAGGACCCTTCCAGACACTGTATTGGAATAGAAGATTCTCAGAGAATAAAGATTAAAGTATCTCCCACATCTGCCCCTCTCTTAGCCTTTCTAGTCTCTTCCACCCTTCCAGTTGCTCAGGCCCAGTTCCTCCGTGTCATCCTTGGCTCCTCTTTCTTTCATAACCATCATCTAATCCATCAGCAAGTTCTTTCAGCTCCACTTTTGAAGCACATTTAAAATCCAACTACTCATTACCACCCCCATTATCATTACTCTAGGTTAAGCTTTTACATCTGAAGTGTAGTATGTATATAGGGAAGTAAAAGGATAAGCAAAGAGAAACAGGTTGAGTTTAATGTGGTAGTCAGCTGACAGTAGAAAAGGATGGTTTATATGTGAAAGAGTACTATATGGAAGTATATTTTATTAACATAACTTTGCAGCTAGTACTGAGGGGAATATACTTCTCATCTAGTTGTGGTAACTGAATCCTAAACCAATCTTCCTGTTTCTGTCCATGCCTCCTCAACAGTCTGTTCTCCCATGGAAGCCAGAGTCATCCTGTTAAACGGTAAATGAGGACATGATCAAAACTCCCCCATGGCTCCCCATCTGTCATGGATTCAAAGCCAAAATCTTGCCATGGTGTGCTGTCCCACCCCCACTTTCCCTCCTCACTTGCTGTGCTCCCAGCTCTCCTGCCTTTCTTCACATACCCCAACTAGGCTGCTTAGCCCCTTCATGCTCAACTCTCCTTGGGAATGATTCTCTCAGGGACCCACCAGACTTGCTCCCTGACTACATTCAGGCCTCTACTCAAATCTTTCTTTAAGAAACTTTTGTATATCACCTTGTGTAAAAGAGTGTGTACACACACACAAACACACACGCTAGCCCCTAACCTTTTTGTGCTATTACATTTATCACCACATTACCACCATATATGACATCGTGTGTGTGTGTGTGTGTGTGTGTGTGTGCGCTTATTATCTCTTACTTCCTTTCCTCTCTTTCCTCTACCAGAGCAGAGCTGTGTCTTGTTTACTGTTGGACTCATGCTGCCTGATATATTCTGAGCACTCAAACTTTTGTGAGGTGAGTGGGCTGAGGGATGGATGAGTCACTCTCCAGTGCAGGAAGATACAGGTTGCTCCTTCTTCCAGCTACTCTTCAGAACACATCTACCATATTCTAGGAAGGTCATAACTGAATAGCTTCCAGCTCTGTAAGACAGGCTTTGCTTTATTCCCTTCTTACAATGAAGTAGTGTATTGCCAAAAGTCTTCTACACCTGAGAGTTCCTTTTTTTCCCTTTCTTCCTTATCAGTTTTGTCCATATGCATACAGGCACCATGACTGATGTGTACTGTAACTATTTCGACAAAATGTCTTTCATTTAGTCTATCAAAATAGTTTTTTTAGACTAACCTCTAGAAAGGGGAGGTTTTTAAGTGTCAAAACTGTAATTTAAATAATCTGGGGCCCTGGATCTCAATTCAAGGACAACTGAACTAGTTTCACTTGGAAGAAAAGTGAAAAGAATTGGAACTCACTGAGTTTCTACTAGCAGTAGGCACTGCACTCAGAGTTTGATAAGTGTTACCGCAAGTAATCTATGGCTTTTCTGTAACTATTCACACTAGGTGAGATAAATTTAATTAAATGAAGAAACTGAAGCCTTGTAGTAGTTAAAAAGTTTAGCTGAAAAAACTGTTTAAGTGGAAATATTGCAATCCTGATGCATATCTGAATCCAAAATTCATTCTCCTTCAACACCAAAGATAAGACCTCACACAATTCATGATAAAAGTAAGTTATTTCTCTTCAGTCACCAGCTTACAACTAATGCTATTTCGCTACGAACTATTTGAAGGGTCATCTTAAAAATTGTTCTCATGAGGCATTCCCAAGCACAAACTCCACAGCTCCTGAAATCCAAACCTATGTTTAACATGCACAGGGATTAGATTACTTTTCAGGGAAATGCAATTCAGCTTAGGAAAACACAAACACAGAATGAACACGTATCTACATATATAATTCCTCATAAATTTAAAAAACATTTCAAATTACTATCTCAGACCATTTTTCTGAAATAATAAAAAGAACTGATTTCCAAATGTTAAGTAGCTCCTTCTCTGTAGTCATTCCAGAAGCCCAGCCTTTCACTCAGACACCACTTGGGGTACACTGGGAACAGAGGAGCAAACTGCAAACATTGTCCTGCCTTCGTAAAGCTTACTGTCTTGTGGGCAAAGTGGACAATTACACAATTGAGTGTTTAATTCCTCTTCAGTTAAATGCTATCAACAGTTGCAGAGTTGGGTTATTCAGACAATCCCTCCTAAGGTGTTCACAGAAGACTTCCCTAAGTAATGATTGAGTTGAGAGCTAAAGAATGAAGAGTCTTAGGTGGAAGGATTGGGAAGTGGTAGCTGGGGAGTCAGGCTTAGACAGAAAAAAACAGAATGTGACAAAGCTGTGAACTAGAGAGGAGTTTGGTGCATTTGAGAAATTAAAAGGAGGCAGTGTGGCTAACAGCTGGATTAGAGAAGAGTGAGAGGAGTAAAAGAATATAAGATGTAGCTTCCAAAATGGGAAGAGACCAGGTTCTATAGAGCTTGTGAAGGTGAACCCTGAAACAATGAAGAAGTAAGTATATGTTTTAGGCAGGGGTGATACATTCAGATTTGCATTTTGAAGGGATCACTCTGGATATAGCATGTACAATAGCTTGGAGGGGTGGAAGACAAGCAAATATGGATGGGATCTGACACCTGTAAGGAGGCCAGCAAAGGCCAGGAAAAACTAGGGGTAGTAATGAACTTATAGTGAATATATTTGAGATATGTTTATAAGGTAGAATCAACAGAACTTAGTGATGGATTGGTATAAAGTATAAGGGAAAGGAAATATCAGTAATAACTCCCAGGTTTCTGGTAGATACAATTGGGTGGAATGTGAGACCATACAGTCTGGGGAAGGAAACAGCAGGAATATGTTTGGGGAAATGAGTAGAAAGATAATTAATTCAGTAGCAGATTTGGACTCTAAATTCTCTGTGAGACTTCTAGTGGGATGTTGAGTGAGCAGTTGGCTATTTGAGATCTAGAACTCAGATGAGCTATTTGAACTTGAGATTCAAATGTAGAAATGGATCCAATCACTTAGGAAAGACACAGAGAATGTTAAGAGGATGGAGTCATGACAAACTAAACAGTTAAAGGTCAGGTAAAAAAGGAATGAAAGAGCAAAGGCACATAACAATATTCCATCACTTGCTGCCTTTGGATGACAGCTCTCCTTGAAAATGCCAATGAGGTTGTTTACATGGCACCAGCAAAGTAGGGCATGTTCAGGAAGTCAGAGTGGACAATGCTTTCAACACTTCTGATAGAAAGGAGTTTTTGTGAATTGGCCAAGACCAAAAGTTGTTTATGTACCCACCCACAATTACGTAAGGCATTATTGAGTTTGTTTTGATCCTTACCCTTTTCAAAAACACACTTTTATTTTTTAATATTTCAATCCCAATTTTACTATCTATTACTACTCTTTCTTATACTAGAAAGCCTATACTTTCTATACCACTAGAAGCCTAGTTAATTGGTACAATTTGGCAAAGTCATTAAGCCTCTGAATCATAGTTTATTTTAAATAAAACATTATAGGTACTTCTTCATAATCCCATTGTGCTTCTCTAACCCTCTTAAAGGTCAGTGTTTTCCCTATATACCTTAATACATTTACCAAATATGTTAAAAATATCAAATATTTTTGCATATTTTTAATTTAATAAATGGTGTCATACTTTGCTATTCTGCAACTTGTTTTCTTGCAGAATGCTATGTTTTTTTTTATATATTTACCCATGTTGATACTGGCAGCTTCTACTAGATTCCTTTTAACTGTTCTATAGTATTCCACTAAATGACTTTGCCACCATTTTTTCTCTTCTCTGATTGAACATTTAGGATATTTCCATGTTTTTGCTATTGCACACAGCTGTAATAATTATTTCCAAACATTTTGTCATGTGTACATATGGCTCTAGTTTCTCTAAGGTACGGACTTAGAAGTGCCAATTACTGGTTGAAGGACATATACAAATATGAGTTTACTAGTTATTGCTAAGTTACTCTCTAGAAAGCTACCAGGAATTCTTGAATTCCCATTTCTTCACATTATTACCAATACTTAGTGTCACATTTTTCATTTTTGCCCCTCTGATGGGCATAAAATAGTTTCATTGCAAACCTAAGCATCTTTTCGTATTTACTTGGTTTGTTTCACATTGTTAAATTTTTAAATATATATATTTTTATATTCCTAATAGTTTATTTTATTCTCAATCATTTGTATACACCAACCTACTGAGAGTCTTACATTATATGAGGAGAATTAAGCACATTCTAGGAGAACATGATTTTTCAGATTCTAATCCAGGTTTCCAGCTGACTCCAATATCCTCCCACTCCCCACTTCTATTTAGAATGATGTAGAAACATTTACTTGTTTTGTTAAGTTATGAGCACCTGGTGCCTACCAGCAACTCTGACAGCACTTTGTAGCCAGTCTGAGAGAAGAACCACAGAATCTACTCTCAAGGGGAACCCTGTCTAGAAGTAAGAGGAAAAAATAAGTAGTTAATATAATTTCAGAAAAATAGTGATATGGGAATTGAATGAGCATAGGACATTGAGGGGCATGCAGAATAGCACCAACTACACAAAGGAAGAAGGAAGACCTTGGGGTGAGATTATGTCTACACTAGGATTTGAAGGGTGAGTGGGAATGCAAGAGAGTGGTGAGAAAAAAAAGCATCCTTGATTTTGTAAAACAGCAAGTAGAACATAAAGCAGATTCAAAGAATGAAAGATATTTTGATGTTCCAAGAGACAAATTTAAGGAGAAAGTGAATAAAAAAGACTAAAACAAAGTCTAGATGCAGAATACAAAGAGCCTTATGCCATGCTAAAGATTTTGGACTTGACCAGGATTTTGGACCATGAGATGGAAAGCCTCCAAAGAATTATTTAAAAGAAATATGATAAGATTATGTTTCCTCCCTCAGCAAGATTCTTCTTAGTCTCATGGATAATGGTTAGAGGTAGGCAAGAATGATGGCATGGAGGCCAATTTGTTTTTTGCAGACTGATGATCCATTCTGGAAAAGATGGTGCTTCAACCTAATAGTTCTAGGGATAGTGAGGAAATAAATTACAGACGAAAAAGTGCTCAACAGAATATGACAGAAAAATCAAAGATTAAAATCACCTTTGTTGCTTGAGGGGCCTAAGGTTATGACACAAAACAAAACAGGAAATAAGAGAGGAAGAAATTTGGGGAACAGGGTGAGGGTAACATGAAATTATGACAATTTTAGTTTGTGTTTACTGACTTTAAGGCTCATGTGGAATAGCTGAGTGGAGACATTAGTGTGCTGTTGAAATGAGAGCCCAGAATCCAGAAGACAGGTCTTAGCTTGAGATGTGTGTTAAGGAATTATCAGATTCCTTACATTCTGTAAGGAATTTACAGAATGTAAAGTCATGGCAGTAGATTAGATCACTCAGAAAAGCATGAGGATTATAAAAGTAAAAAAATAAAATAAAAAGATGAGGATTATAAAAGTGAAAAAACAGGAAGCAGGATGTAGAGGATTAGCTAAATAAGAGAACCTAAAAAAAAGAGAAAGACTGGTCAGAGGAATAGGAGAAAAACCAGGAAGATGTGGTGCCACCAAAAGTACCAGACATTTTAAATAGCAAAGAGTGACCAGTGTCCAGTGGTTGGCAGATCACCTAGACAAGATCACTAAAGAGCATCAGATGGGTTTAGACACAATGAGATCATTGTGTGTTTCTACCACCACATACACACAAAAAGGCTAAGTGTTCCTTTGAACCAAAGCAAGTCAGTTCACCCCTCTAGGCTCCATTTTGTTGAACTGAAAGAGGAGTGAGCTAATCAGATGACAGATCAGGTCCCCCCGAGTTCTCACAAGCCATTATTTAACTGCCTCACTACCACACTCGTTCTCCTTGAGACCATCTATGAACTGCCCCTTGAGGACCTCCTCTGACTTCAGTGACATCCTCCCCTTTCCTTCCCAAGTTTCCTCCTTGGATGTCCCTAACTCCACACTATCCTATGCTTCACCCCGACTCACTCCACCTGGAAGCAACTCATACTCATCTAAATCCTTCCTTTCTCTCCAGTTTCTACTTTGTAGAAACTGTGGTCAGAGACCTCTCATATGAAGGAATATCTTTCTGAGGTGTCCACGCACTTTCTGACATTCGCCCTTATCTATAAATAATGAGAACACACCATATAAATCATTGAACAGCTGAAGTGAGCTTCTTAAGGGTAGAAATTATGCATTTACTAATCTCAGGGAGCCAGGTCTTAGATGGTACCCAGCAAACAAAAATCATACAAAAGAATTATTTTGAATAAGTTTCATGATACTGCCTGGGACCTCAGCAACAACAAGTCTAATACCAGAAACTTCCTTACGGCAAAGGGACTACAATGCTGCCAGTCCCCTTTTAGTAGTCTCGCCCCCAATGCCTGACACCACAGCTTCTCCTGGAGTCCAAGGCACCAGGCTTAACACCCTCAGTGGAGGAGACCATTCTGTGTGGCATGGGCGGAGGCCCCAGTGGCAAACATTTACTGCAAAGTAACTTCCTAAAAACCATGCTAAACCTTCCAAGGACCAGTGTAACCAGTTCAACCACTTTTGCCTTTTTATTTGCAAATATCCCTCTTCTGTGATGTGATTAGTGGCATTGGCTCCTTTGTTTTCTATAAAAGGTAATCACCTAAAGTGAACCTGTGCATAGCTAATGAGGACCATCGTGTAATGGGCAGAGAAACCCAATAAAGGCCTGTCATGGTGGAGGCTATGGCTTTTGCTCCCCTTGAGAGAAAAGCCATGCTGTCCCTTTTCCTCCACTGGACTTGGTAATTTGTATGAATATCTCATTTCATCCATAATGATGTGGACACTGTGGGCTGGTGTCTGCATCACTCAGCTACTGCCTAGTTTCAAAGTTTACCATGTCAAAGCACATGATGGACTCTACTCCAGTAATGACATACTCACTGACCCTAGAACTTTCTGTTCCCCTGCACTACATAAGATTCACTGAATTCAGGACAGTCTGTTGCTACCTTAACCCTGTTTTCATTTCTATCCTATGAATAAGACCAGAATTCCCTTTTCCCTTTGAGAAGAACTCTTGGGGTTCTTCAGAACACTTCTCAGGTTCCTCAACTGGGTCTGCAAGCTTATTAAACTAAACATTCACACACAGTGAAAAAAGACTTCCAACAATATCCATGATTTGTATTTGTGAAAGGTTGTTTTTGCAAAAGCAAAACATTTTAGAAATCTAATTTCATTTTCTGATTCAATATTTAAAAGAATTTGAAAATAAACTCATTTATAGCTATTCATTTTAGTAGCAGCTAATGTCAGACTGAATCATGATGTTGCAATGCTGTTTGCACTCTTTGATGTGTGGAACTTTAAGAACAAGTATCATTTGTATCTGTCTTTCCAATTTTTATGTCACCTCTACTAAAATTTCCTCTATTTTACAGTATTTTCCTTCACCAAAGTTCAAGTCATTCTCTTCATTTTTTCCTCTCAAACAAAATAATCATTACACATTTTTTTTCAACAAAGCAAATCTGGCGCCTTATTTCTTTACAGTTTTTTTTTTCAAGATCTAAACTTACAAATTCTCTTTATATTTTTCCAACTACTTGAAATAATTTTTGCTGACATTGTAAAACAATACTTATACCATTGAATTGAGTTTAAGTAAACAAGTCATTACTGCTATTGTTACTAGACCATAGTGTTCTTTAACATGTACCACACTGAGGTGTTTATGTCAATGACACTCCCCAAAGAAAATAAAATCAAATGCTTGCTGCCAACATAAACACATAAAGGTCCTATTTTATACATTAGATCAAGGTCAAGCATGTGAGTCCAATTGAGTTAGGCATCAGGAAACATATGTGGATGAACTTTGGCACTCTCTCAAAGTTTGTGATGAAGTGAATTCAAATATCTGAAACTACTGTTGTTTTTTTTTAAATATACTGTTTCCTGATTTTAAGAAATGCAACTTAATGAAAAGATCATAAGTATCTTGGATATGTTAAAGCTCCTTCAAAAGAACCCTGAAACTCTGAGTAATGTTTGTTTGGTTAAGCAAGGTTGAACCAACCTTATTGGAACATGGAGGAAGTTTTATTGATTGACTGATTGATTTTAATATTAACAGCATAAGCCAATCTTATGTCTCAAGGATGTATGTGGCTACTGGAGCAAGAATAAAGGAAGGAGATACATGTAAGTGATCACAGTAAAAAACAAGATGGCACATTTGAAGGGAAAAGGAGAAATGAATTTATTGAATTCTTCCAATGGATCAAACATTGTGCAAGGTCTAATTTAATCCCTAAAACAATTGTGCTTAAACATCACCAAACAAGCTGAGAGAATTTAAGTAATTTGCCCAAGATGCAGAGCTAGTAAGGAGTGAAACCAGGCTTATAACCCAGGTCTTCCTGGTTCAGAGCCCAAACTTATCCTACTATTCTAGGGAACAAGGGGGCCACATCACAGAATTTCATAAAGACATCTGCCTATTGTAAACCCATGTTTATAGCAGCATATTCCCAACAGTCAAAAGATAGAAGGAGTCCAGGTGTCCATCAGCAAATAAAAGGACAAACAAAATGGAGTGTATACATACAATCGAAAATTCTAATGTAACACGTTACAACATGAATTGAACTTGAAGATATAATATTAAGTGAGAAAAGTCAGTCACAAAAAGACACTGTGTGATAACACTTTTATGAGGTATCCTAGGGAAGTCAAACACATAGAAAAAGAAAGTTAGGGGTTTGCCAAAGTATACTTTGTTCTGCAAGGTGAAAAGAGTTCTGGAGACTGGTTGTGCCACAGTTTGAATGTACTTAACACCAATCAATTATACACTAGGGACTGGTGAAGGTAGTAAGTTTTATGTTATATATATTATACAACATACATGTAACCATTATTTTAAAACAAACAAAAATACTTGCCTGAGTTGTGTTTTCCCTCAGTTTTCCCAATCTTTTCATGCCCCTTCTGCTCAGTATTATGCTGTTTTGTGTGGCAGGAATTGGGCTCCATGAGAGATTTAACCCCCACACAGATACTCTCTCTATTTTACAGTCTGTTAAAAAAAATCCTAAAAATGAGAACATTCCTCTAGTACACTAAACAGCCAGGTATTTTTAAAAAGCAAAAATTCTTTAATACCATTTTCATGGTCCATTGTAGACAGGCTCGATCCTACATGAACTGACATTTTAAGGTCATACCAAGTGTCTGTCTCATCTTCTTGTGGAGCATCTCAGAGATGGAAAGAGATGAACTTGAAAGGTGCTTAGCGTGTGTCAGGCTTAGATCTAAGCACTTCACAAAAATAAAATCATTTAGTCCTCATAACAACCCTACAAAGTGGTAATATTACTGTCTTCATTTTACAGGCAAGCCAATTAGGTCATAAATTAAATAATTAGCCCCACAGCTAATAAACAGTAAGGCCAAAACTTGAACAAAAGTAGCCCAGCTCCAGAGTCTGGGCTATGTGCCTTGTCACTTTTATTTATAACAACTCCCTAGATAGTAAGTATACACACCCACACACACATACACACACACAGAGCCAGAAATTTTTTAGAAGTTTAAACATTATTTCCTTCTTTCAATCCCACCAATGTTGCTCTTTGAATTTATATATGTGTTACCTCTTTTGGAGGTAAAACTCTAAAGTCTAAAATTCTCAAGACAATGGGCTCTCCTGCTCCCTCTGCCGCCATCTCTCCACCGCATCCTGCTTGCACTTACTCCTGGGTACCCTCAGTTCTAGTTCAAACCCAACTTTTTTACTACCACTTGAGTCCTGACTGGGCTTTCTCAGAAACTCCATAAAGTTTTCTTGACTTGTTTTGCCCTCCTTGGGCATAGCTGTCAGATTCAGTTTCCCAACAGTTACCCTGATGGAAAGGCTGCCTCCATTTACAGAGTCTAATTTGTCTTTCAGGCCCCACATTCTTTCACAGTCTCCCCAGATGTGCCTCACTTCCAAGGGCTTTTTTCCCTGTGTGTTCTCTGGGGTTCATCTCCCATTGGCATGTATTTCCTGACCCATTACCTTTTTTCAGATCAACCTTTCATTTCTCTGGCACCAACATCTGTAGGTTCTCAAACCACACAGCATGACAAGGGGCACTGCACCTCACACCCTGCTGTCCATGATGTCATCTCCAGGACCTAAAATTCACTGAGGAACCTCAAAAAGATAGGCCGGCTTTGTAACTTTTCTTTACAATTTTGAAGATTGAAGAAAAACAAATATAAGTATTTGGGTCAGGGGTAGGAGGATGGGTGGAAAAGAAAGCAACTGACCAGAATGACCATTTCGTCAGCTGTGCCCCCTAATTGCTAAAAAAGCTTAAATAATGTAAGTAATACTTGATCCCAGAAAAGTTAAAGCAGAGGCAGGCAAATTTTTTTCTGTAAAAGACCAAGTAGTAAATATTTTAGACTTTGTAGGCTATATGGTAATTGTCATAGCTACTCAGCTCTGCAACTATGGGGCATAAGCAGTGGCCAATGAATAAATGAATGAGTGTGGCTTTGTTCCAATAAATCCAGGCACTAGGCTGGATTTGGCTCATAGGCTGTACTTGCAGGTCCCTCAATTACAGCAAACCCTTTGAGATGTTTTTCAGCTTGAGCATGGGTTTCAGTGAAACCAGAGTCCTACCTTGTTGGTGTTTAGACTACACTTCAATAACTCTCCACTTCACTAAAAGTAATTTAAGCCAAAATAAAACAAAGTAAAATAAGAAACATAATTCCCTCACATCATTTGGCATATCCATCTAGGTGTAAGAACATATTTCAGACATGACAATTATTCACTGCCAAAAACTAATAAACATCTACTAGTGCACAGACTGCCTCAGTTGGGTACTTTATTTCCACAAAGAGCCCTCTCTTACAAAGTGTTCATGAAGGATGTCTAGACCATGTTCTGCCAAGTATAATTTTGAGACGGCAAAACAAAGTTTTATGCAGCATGTCACTAAGTAAGCACGTGGGAAGCATGAAGTGCTGAGGCCTAGGAGCAAAGGTTTGTAAATACGAGCCTTGGAGAAAATTTTCACAATTTGGGACATTTTTTTTCACCCAATGAGGCATTTTATTTGCACATATATATTAAAGCCCTAAAAAAAGAATTCCAGGATAGAGATTCAAGATGGCAGCAGACTAGATGAATGTTACACTCACCTCCTTCTAGAACCGAACTGAAATTATAGCTAAAATACAGAACAATCAACCTGGATAACCAACTGAAGACTAACTGAATAAAAGTCTTATAACCAAGGATTTACAGAAGAAGGCACATCAAGACTGGTAGGAAGGCAGAGATGTGAAATGGGTGGCCCTGCTCCCATGGATGGTAGCTGAGATTCTGGAAGGATGTGTCAGTGGCAAAGGTTCTCCCCGAGGAGCATAGAGTCTCAATTCCAAGCCAGGCTCCTCAACCCAGAGCATCTGAGCCAGGAGAGGTGCCCACATAACGTGTGGCTGTGAAAATCAGCAGAGATTCTGTATGCTAGGGAGAGACAAATATCTGCTAGAGACATAGGCACCCTCCTAAAGGGCCAAGGCACAAAATATTATTCAGAGCCACTCACCCTGGATTCCAGTGGAGAAAGGGCAGAACAGACAATAGTCATGTGAAGAGAGACTGGGATTTGTAGCTCTGGGGAGAGATCTAAGGGGACAGTGGTGGGGACCCCTGTGCTGAGTCCCTCTCCTGCACTGCAGGCACCATCTTTTGTGTGCGGAGCACTCCCCTTCTTACATCAGCCCGAGGGAATGCAATAGACCTACCCTCCGGAATTCCTGTCACCCCAACCTGTGGAGCTCTTCCTGCCACACTGAGAATATCCTTCCTGAGAAACAGAAGATTGTTCCTAAACCAGAAGAGGAGGTTGCACAGAAGAAAAAGCTATCCTAGGAAAAATTGAAGAAACAAAAACTTACGGCCCGGGAGTAAATCCAGTATAAAATAAGTATTAATAAAAGTAAAAGTTGCCCTGGCAAGTAACTCAGTTGATTGGAGTGCTATCCAGATGTGTCAAGGTTGCAGGTATGATCCCTGGTCAGAGTGTATACAAGAATCAACCAGTGGGTACATAACAAGGTAAAGTCAATTGATGGGGTGTGTGTGTGTGTGTGTGTGTGTGTGTGTGTGTGTGTGTCTTTCTTTCTCTCTCTCCAAAATTAATTTAAAAAAAAGAGAGAGATGAGGAATGTAGCATGAGAAATTCACATACAATGGTTGCCCCATACAATCAGAAAAGGCCAGGATAGATGGAAGGGTTCAATTCAAGTTGAGGTCTCAGAGAACCCCACTAGCCTAGAAAAAACACTGTAACCCAGGTATAACAGAAGGAAACAGATTATATGGTGAATTGGGACCAAAGGGAGTGACACCAATAACTAAGAGTGATGAATATTTTAAAGTTGATTTGTTTGGTTTCTGCTTATGGGTGATTATTATATTTGAATAGAATAAGTTGAATACTTAAATAAAAATGATGCCACAATACAACTGACATTACAAACTGGAAAGTTGTTCAAGTGTTTTATTTTCATTCTCTTCCTACACACAGTTTCCGTCTTAGAAGCATGTCACCCCTAAAATTGTTGAAAAGAAAACTCAACAATTGTGAACAATCTGTTCTCAGCTGGCCATCTGTGTGGCTACATCTGTCTTCCTACCACTCCATTAGCTGGGGGGCAATTTCTACCATTCAAAAGTCCTCCTACTGGACTATAGACTAGTAGAGAAATAAATCAGAAATGGTCGTAATTGATTCAATGCAAATTTTAGAGCTTGTCTTGAAAATTGCAACACTAAGAACACAAATCTCATGTGCACCCAAATAGTAAGAACGATTTTGAGTGCAGCTGAGACTCCTGGAAATATGTTCAGACAGTTTCAGAATATAAAAGGAACTGAGTTTATTTCAAGCCAAGATACTGTACTTTCTCATAATTCCAACATGCTCAATATCACTAATCATCAGAGAGATGCAAATGAAAACCACAGTGAGCTATCACCTCATACCTCACACCAGAACGGCTACCATCACTAAATCAACAGCCATGGCCCAGTGGCTCAGTTGGTTAGAGAGTCATCCCATACACCAAAAAGATCATGAGTTCGACTCTCAGTCAGAGCACATACCTAGGTAGCTGGTTCAATTCCTGGACATGACACATACAGGAGGCAACTGATCAATGTTTTCTCTCACATTGATGTTTCTCTCTCTTCCCCTTCCTCTCTCTCTGAAAAGGAATAAACATATCATATGAAGATGAAATATATAAAGAAAGAAATCAACAAACAACAAGTGCTAACAAGACTTGGAGAAAAGGAAATTGCTGTGCATTATTAATGGGAACTCAGACCAATGCAGCCACTTTGGAAAACAGCACAGAGTTTCCTGAAAAAATTAAAAATGTAAGTCTTTTGACACAGTGATCCCACCTCTGGAACTATATCCTAGGAATCATGAAACACCAATTCAAAGGAATATATGCAATCCTATGTTCATAACAGCATTATTCACAATAGCCAAGATCGGGAAAAAGCCCAAGTGCCCAACAGTAGATCAGTGAATAAAAAAGCTGTGTTACATTTACACAATGGAATTCTACACAGATGTACAAAAGAAGGGAATCTTACCTTTTGTGACAGCATGGAGAGACCTGGAGATTATTATGCTAGGTGAAATAAGCCTGTCAGAGTAAGACAAATACCAAATGATCTCATTTATACATGGAATCTAAAGAACAAAATAAACTGATGAACAAAATAGAAACAGAGGCATGGAGACATGGAACAAACTGACAGCTATCAGAGGAATAGGGGGGCCCAAGTGGATGGAAGAAGGTAAAGGAATTAGCCAAAAAACATACATATAGCTCATAGACACAGACAATGGTATGGTGATGGCCAGAGGGAAGGGAGCATAGGAGATGGGTGAAGGCAGACAAAGGGAGGGAAAATGGAGACATCTGTATTAGTGTCAACAACAAAAATAAAGAGAAAAAATAAAACAACAGAAAATTTTAAAAATAAAATAAAAATAGATCTACCATTCCCAAAACAATAAATAAATAAAATAAATAAAAGTCTAGCCCTGGTCAGTGGCTCAGTTGATTGGAGTGTCATCCCATGTACCCAAGGGTTGTGGGTTCGATTCCCAGTCAGGGCACATATTGGGATCAGCCAATCAATGTTTCTCTCTCACGCTGATAATTTTCTCTCTCTCTCTTCCCCCCTCCTCCCCCCTCCTCTCTCTCTAAGAGAAATAAGAAGGGTCAAGTCAAGGAACATGTATAAAGGACCCATGGACAAAGACAAAGGGGTGGGAGGATTGAATGTGGAAGGTTGGGGTGGGGAGGGCAGGGGAGAGTAAAGGGGGAAAATGCAGACAACTGTAATTGAACAATTTTTTAAAAACATATTCTCAGGTGAGGATACAAGACAAATGAACTGAATCTAAATATAATCAAAATATAAACAAACACTCAAGTATTTCAAGCCAAGACTGTCCTCTTTCATGCTTCCAACATGCTTCACCAAGTCCATTTCCCCTTCTTCCTACCCAAAGGCAGCCACTAAGAGGAATGTGACATATATTCCTTCCAGTCCAAGCTTTTATACTTATGAGTACAAAAACAATCTACAGCATTGCTTTGGGTTTAATTTATGTACATGCAATTTCTATAACATGAATTATTTTAAAGCTTGCTTTTTTTAATCTACCTTTAAGATTTTTCCATGTTGATAGGTACAGCTGTGGTTTGTTTCAATTGCTGCTAATTTTCCAAAATTTGAATAGCTTTACCTTGTCAATTCCCCTTTAGACTGACATCAAATTTCAGTTTTTGTTATTACAAAAACATATCAATGAATACATTTTACACATCTTCCTGTGTGCTTGAGCAAGGGGTTCTAGAACAACCTAGACTGAGCTAGATCTAGATCAAAACAGCTTTAGCCTATGATTTCACTAGACATTGGGAAATGTCTAAAATGGTGGTGGGGACTGTCAACATTGTTAGCAGCAGTCGATAATATACTTTTTATACACATTGAGTTTTTTGTGTTTGCTAGCAAGTGCATTTGAAATAGTGTCTCATTTTAATCTTTTCCCCTAATTACTAGTTAAGCATCATTTTTATGTTTATTTTCTGTTTGGCTTACCTGTTCCTTGAACTTTTGGTTCATATCTTTTGTTCATTTTTATACATGCCTGTCGTTTTTGTCCAGAGATCTTTAAATACTGTATGTCCAGACATAAGGTGATCCCAAATATAAGACTATGCCCCAGTGTTCCAAATGAAAAAATGCAAAGAGTTTTGTAGAACTTGAATAGAAAAATCTTTATGTATATAGATGAATTCATCAAATGTCTATGTATTAATACCAAATACATTAATGTCATTTCAAACACATTTTAAATCATATACTACATAATAAACAATGTGGGGATTGACTGTGGAAGTTGGAGGTGGGACAGGGCAGAGGAGAGCAATGGGGGAAAAGGTAGAACAACTGTAAGTGAACAAGAATAAATTTTTTAAAAAGGAATATTGCTTTTTCCTTCACTCACACTTTCTTAAACAATTTTATTCAAATTTCTAATGAGCATATCCAACACCAGGGTTTGTCATCATTGAACTACTTTTAGCATAATTTAGAGTTTTCTAAAGTAAAGCACTTGACTTCTTCAAATAAATTTTGAATCCATGCTTAACACACTCACAAGACTTTTTCTCAAGCTACCAAAAAACATACGATATTCATCACCCTCACAAATTATATATATATATATTTGTGGCAGTTATCTTCCATTTACCCATTCGGATTCACTCCCCTTCCTTCCCTACTTTCTGCCCTGGAAAACTGACCTGTGTAAACCACATCCCTAGGATGCCTTGGTCTTGGGCTTTCTAATGGGGTCAGCCAATGAAAGGTCAGGTAGGAGATGAGAAGATGGGAGATGAGAAGGGACCCCTATTCCTCTGGCTCCATTTCTTGCAGTTCACCTCAGTCTCACTGCTTCGCTGGATAGTTTACCGCTTCTCTCAAGACTCCCTGCTCCTCATGACTCCCTCCTTCCATGTCCGGAGACCTCTTCCTCCCCTCATGTCACGTTTGCAGACCTAGGAGTGGTCAGGGTTCTGAGCCTGTTAGCCCTGGATGCCTGCACTATTCCTTGTACTTCCCTAGCATCCCACACCTTTATAGTTAGTCTTTTGACTAATCAACCCTCCTTGATTTTTCCTAATTTGAGTGTGCCATCAATTTCCCATTGGGAAACTGACTAATCTTGATATTTTTTAAATAATCTTTAGAAGGCTTGGTTTCTGTAACATTCAAACCTTACAAATCAAGTCATACCCTAGGAATATATAATCTATATTAACCTTTTTCATATCCTTTTTTTGTTTTCTTTGTTGTTTTAACCACTTCAATCTGAGTCTTCCACAATCATGCAACAGTAGCACCAATTGGGTGGTTTTAGGCTGTCTGCACATTTCCTAGGCTTCCAAAACTCTAGTGTGCCCTCTTTTCTGAGCAGTCATTTTGGGGAAAACACATTGCCTTATATTTTATTATACACAGTATTCTGGATCCTAATATTCTGCAATTTGTGTTACTAATCTCTTTTTTCCATCTATCACTTGAACTTAGAACTTGTTTGTTATGTCTTTTGTTAAAAGGTATATTTTAATTTAGACAAATTTATCAGTCTTTTATGACTTGTAGCTTTTATATCATCTTTAATTAATTGTTTCCTACCTCAGGTTCATAAAGATATTCTTTATGGTGACTTCTAAATGTTTTAAAGTTAGTTTTTTTTTCACATTCTGATGTGCAATATAAAAAAATTTTCCCCTTATGGAAAGCCAATCAGTACATCCATTTACTGAATAGTCTATTATTTGCCCATTGATTTAAATGCCATCTCTGTTTTAAGAGTTCTATACATGCATGGGTCTTCTCCATGCTCTCTCTTCTGCTCCATTGTACATCACTGTACCAATTCAATATCATGATTCTATAATAAATTACAATATCTAGAAGGACAGATAATCCCACCTTGATCTTTCTCAAAGTTCTTGTGTTTGTTTGTTTGTTAGTTTGTTTGGGGGGGTGGCCCCTGTACTGGTAAAATAGACAACTTTTCCATAGACTAAAATGTGAACAGGATTCATGGAACTGGCTACATATTCTTCCATTTGAATTTTATTATCTAATTGCCTCATTTCATTTAAAAAATCCTCTGGAATTTTGAATGGGATTGAATTGACATGATAAATTAATTTGGTAAAAAAACATTTTTACAGTAGTGAATTTGCCCAGATAGCAATGTGGTTGAGTTCTAAATTTATTCAGGGTTTCTTTCACATTTAAAGTTTTTTTCATAAATTATCTTTTACATTTTCTGGCAGCTTTCATGCTAGGTACTTTATAAAATGGGATGCTTTTAAGTTTTGGAATCAGTTATTACTAGTATTATAGAATCCTAATTTTTTATCTTGCTACCATGCTGAAATATTCAAAGTTTCATAGTTTATTTCTATTGGGTTTTCTATGCATATACTCATATTATTATAAGTAACAAAAAGTTTGCCTCTTTTCAATTTTTGCATCTCCTATTTCATTTGACTAGAAACAGTGACAGTGAAAATCCTTACCTTTTGCACATTCACAAATGCACATTCACAAATGTGCAAATGGGAACATTTCTAACATTTCTCTATGCTCACATAATGGCTTTAATCTACATCACCAAAAAAATTAAAATGTTCCCAATAATTTTTAGCTTTCTAAGACTATATCATGGATGTATATTAACTTATCACAAATGGGTTTTTTGGTATCAATTGAAATAATATATAGTTTATGTTATCTATATATATTTTATATGTACATTTAATTTTTTACACATTACATATATTTCACACATTCCTTTAATCTGTTAATGTAATACCCTATATAAACCCTGAAATAGAGCTATGATCTGAATAAACTCTGAAATAGAGCTATAATCCTATATTCTTGGAAAAATCCTAACGTATACTGCTGGATGGATTTTATGCAAATATTTGATTTAGTATGTTTACAATTATGTTCATAAATGAGGTAGCTATACATTTTATTTTGCACTGTCCCTTTCTAATTTGGGCATTTGATTAGTTTCCTATTGCTGCTGTAACAAATAACCACAAATTTAGTAGCTTAAAATAATGCAAATGTATTACCTTATAGTTCTGGAAGTTAGGAACCTAAGGGAGAGCCCATTTTCTTGTCTTTTTCATTGTCTAGACTGCAGGGATGTCAAGTTCATTTTCACCAGGGGCCATATAAGCCTTATGGTAGCCTTCAAAGGGCCAAAATAATTTTAGGACTGTATAAATGTAACTACTCCTTAACTGTTAAGGAGCTGAAAGTACATTCTGCCCTTTGAAGGCAACCTCGAGGCTGATGTGGCCCCTGGTGAAAATGAGTTTGACACCCCTGCAGTCTAGAACATGAAAACTCCATCCTGAACTCCATCCACTACTTTCATTGCCTTTTGCCATGTGACACAACATATTCACAAGTTCCGATGGTTAGGATATCTTTGGGAGGCCATTATTCTATCTACTGCAGATATCAAGTAGATAATAGAAAAAATTATTTGGGACAGTTCCTGTTCTCTGAAACACATGGTATAAGTTAGAAGTCATTTGCCTCTTCAAGGTTTACTAAAACTCACTTTTTTTGTGTTTAAGTCTATTTTAGGGATGTAAATACCTGAGTTTATAACTGACTTTTCCCCCCCTTAGTTTTCTAGTGGCTACTACCAGTTTAGACCAAAATATTTTCACTAGAGCCATAAAACTCTCCTCAACACATTGGGTGATCAACCCACTATGTTTTGTTTTCACTGGAAACGTCCCACCAGGATCCCTGTGTTCTCTTATTCCAAAACTAGACCATTTTCTCTCTAGGAAGAGCTGTTGCTCCGAAGTTGAACTTTGTTATCATCCTGGGAATTCCTTTCCTTTCTCTCCTAAATGAGATTCTCCACTGCCTGGCTATTTGGACTTCTAGTTTCTTATTTTTTTCCCTTACTTTGATGGTGCACATTCTCCAGCAGCTTCATGAGAAAAAGGATATTGAGGGTAAATTACTTCAGAGATTACCTATCAGAGGTTGTTTATTCTATTTTCATAACTGACAGAGGCTGAACATAGAATTCTAGGTTGGAAATCTTTTGCCCTCAACTTCAAAAGCACATATTGTTTTCTAGATTCTAGTGCTGCTGGTAAGAAAAGCATGCCATTCCAATTTCAGATCCTTTCCAGAAAAGAAAATGAACTGGATGTTGAGACTGTCTCTTCATCCTTATGCCACGGTGGAGTTCCCAACATGAGCTTACTGTACATAGCACTGCCTAGTGCCCACAGCAGTCATTTTTATTCTAGTTCCCCTAGCCTGATTTTCTAGAGCCAGTTTTAGGAACATGGCCATTTCAGACTACTGGCTTTATATGGGCAGCCCCATTCTAGCTCCTGCCACACATGGTACCTACAGACCTGTCTCCATTTAGCTGTCATATCAGGCCACAGCCATTTAGGTCCATCAAATGAGATGCACCCATGGGCCATCTGGATTTATCTCACTCATCTCTGTCATCCTTTTTTACTTTATTTTTATTGCTTACACTATGACAAATGTCTCCATTACCCACCCTCCACCTTTGTTCACCTCCACTAAGCCCTCCTTCCCCCTTCCTTCTGGCTATCACGATAGTGTTGTCTGTGTCTATGTGTCATGCAAACATGTTCTTTGGCTAATTCCTTCCCCTTCTTTCATCCACTCCCCTCTGACAGCTGTTAGTCTGTTCCATGTATCTATGCCTCTGTTTCTGTTTTGTTTATCAGTTTATTTTGTTCATTAAATTCCACATATAAGTGTGGTCATATGGTACTTGTCTTTCACTGACTAGCTAACTTTACTTAGCATAATAACCTCCAGGTGCATCCATGCTGTTGCAAAAGGTAAGAGTTTCTTCTTTTTTATGGCCACACAATATTCCATTGGTAAATGTACCACAATTTTTTTAGCCACTCATCTACTGATGGGCACTTGGGCTATTTCTAGACCTTGACTATTATAAATAATGCTATAATGAACATAGGGGTGCATATATTCTTTTGAATTGGTATCTCATGATTCTTAGGATATATTTCCACAAGTGAGATCACTGGGTCAAAAGGCAGTTACATTTTTAATTTTTTGAGGAAATCCCATACTGTTTTCAATAGTGGCTGCACCAGTCCACATATCCAGCAACATTGCATGAGGGTTCCCTTTTCTCCACATCCTCACCAGCACTTGTTTGCTGATTCATTAATGGTAGCCATTCTGACAGGTATGAGGTGATATCTCTTTGTGGTTTTGATTTGCATCTCTCTGATGATTAATGATGTTGAGCATTTTTTTTCAAATATCTATTGACCATCTATCTGTATGTCTTCTTTGAAGAAGTGTCTATCTTTGTCAATTTTAAGTATATTTTATTGATTATGCTATTACAGTTGTCCTATTTCCTCCCTTTCCTCCCTTCCACCCTGCATAGCCTCTCCCACTCACATCCCCCCCAGTTCATGTCCATATGTCGTACGTTCTTTACCTTCTACATTTCCCATACTATTCTTGCCCTTCCCCTGTCTATTTTCTACCTACCATCGATGCTACTTATTCTCTGCACCTTTACCCCTTCTCTCCTCCTCCCACTCCCCTTTTGCCAACTCTCCATGTGATTTCCACCTCGGTGGTTCTATTCCTGTTATAGTTGTCCGCCCAGTTTGTTTTCACTTTTGTTTTAGGTGTGGTTGTTAATAACTGTGAGTTAGCTGTCATTTTACTATACATGTTTTTTATCTTCTTTTTCTTAGATCAGTCCCTTTAACATTTCATATAATAAGGGCTTGGTGATGATGAACTCCTTTAACTTGGCCTTATCTGAGAAGCACTTTATCTGCCTTTCCATTCTAAATGAAAGCTTTGCTGGATGTAGGTCTTTGCCTTTCATGACTTGGAATACTTCCTTTCAGCCCCTTCTTGCCTGCAAGGTCTCTTTTGGGAAATTATCTGACAGTCTTATGGGAACTTCTTTGTAGGTTATTGTCCCCTTATCTCTTGCTGCTTCTAGAATTCTCTCCTTCATTTTTACCTTGGGTAATGTAATTATGATGTGCTTTGGTGTGTTCCTCCTTGGGTCCAACCTCTTTGGGACTCTCTGAGCTTCCTGGACTTCCTGGAAGTCTATTTCCAGATTGGGGAAGTTCTCCTTTATTATTTGTTCAGATAATTTTTCCACTTGTTGCTTTTCCTCTTCCCCTTCTGGTATCCCTATAATTTGGATGTTGGAATGTTTAAAGATGTCCTGGAGGTTCCTAAGCCTCTCCTCATTTTTTTTTTAATTCTTGTTTCTTCGTTCTTTTCTGGTTGTTTCTTTCCTTATGGTCCACTCCATTGATTTGAGTCCCAATTTTCTTCAATCACTATTGGTTCCCTGTACATTTCCCTTCATTTCACTTATTGTAGCCTTCATTTTTCATCTAATTTGCGACCACAATCAACCAATTCTGTGAGCATCCTGATGACCAGTGCTTTGAACTGTGCATCTGATAGGTTGGCTACCTCTTTGTCACTTAGTTGTATTTGCTCTGGAGCTTTGATCTGTTCTTCCATTTGGGCCATTTTTTCTTGTCTTGTCATATCTGTTATGTATGAGGGGCAGAGCTTTAGGTTTTCACCAGGACAGGGCAACCCATTTGCTGGGTTGTGATGCTGTATGTGGGGGCAGGGTCCAAGAGGGAACAATGGTGCTTGCTCTGCTCTCTGCTCTCTGCTCAATTTCAGTCCCTTCCGCCGATTCCCCCAAGTAAACTGGGCCTTTCTGGTGCTAATTCCTGTGTGGATGGGCTTGTGCATGTTCCCATGGGTCTCTCAAATGAACTCTCCCGTGAAGTTGGGGGTCTTTCCCTGCACCTCAACCCACCCCAGGTGTTTTCAATCAGTGTTTTAAGGCCTTATTTCATGGGTCTGGGCCCCTGGCTGCATGGTGTGTCTCACTCCCCAGTTTCACCAGGTTTATCTGTGTTCAAATGTGGGACCACTCGGTCACCCAGCCACCTTGCACACAGTGCCTCGCTTCACAATTGCCACCTCACTGGGTCTGCCTGTTACCACCCTGCACCCAGGGTCTGCCAGCTGCCGCCTGTGCACCCAGGATCCACCCACTGCGGTTTTGCGCACCCAGGATGCCTTACACACCTGGTGCCACCAATTTTTGTTCCGCAACCCTTCTCTGCCTGGCTGCCCGACTCTGCCCTTCCTACAGGTCTGGATGAATGTGTCTATTTGAACTCCTTGGTTGCCCAACTTCCATACAGTTCAATTTTCTGTCAGTTCTGGTTTTATTTTGTTTCTAAATTGTTGTCCTTATTTTGGTTGTGCGAGGAGGCATAGCATGTCTACCTATGCCTCCATCTTGGCCGGAAGTCCTATCTTTGTCCAGTTTTTAATTGGATTGGTTGTCTTCCTGGTGTTGAGTTGCCTAAGTTATTTATATATTTTGGAAATTAACCCCTTATCAGATGTATCATTGGCAAATATGTTCTCCCATATGATGGGTCCCCTTTTCATTTTGCTGGTGATTTCTTTAGCTGTGCAGAAGCTTTCTACTTTGATGTAGTCCCATTTGTTTATTTTTTCTTTGTTTCCCTTGCCCTACAAGATAGATCAGCAAAAATATTACTGAGAGATTTCTGAGATTTTACTGTCTATGTTTTCTTCTAGTATCCTTATGGTTTCACAGCTTGCATTTAAGTCTTTCTGTCATTTGAAGGTGTTCTTCTGTTATTTTTCTCCTTTGCTTTTTTAAACTATTCATTTGATAATTGCCTTTGCTTCAAATTTTCCCAAATATTCTATGGTTGGGTACTGAGGGAGGCATTTTTCCTATAGCTCAGTTTGCTAACATGTATAGAAGACATCCCTGGGATAGCATTTGGAAAGGTGTCATTGGTTCAGCAGAGTAGAAATCACTGGAATCATTGGTTCATTTATCGACCTACTCATTCAACTCAGTATGTTTGTGCCACCGTTTGTGTGTTAATAATTTTTGTGCTCAGAAACCTAAATGTTTTTTCTCTTGATTTAAGACATCCAGTAGGCATACATGTGAGCCTATTAAAATCAATTTGTGTTTTATTTTCCTCAGATTTACAATATGAAGGAAAAACAAACAGGAACAAAATTGTTCCAAAAGCAAAATTATGATCTGATCCTTTCTACAAACTGGCTTTAAAATACATCGCTTCTCGGCCTTTTGGCTAAGATCAAGTGTAGTATCTGTTCTTATCAGTTTAAAATAACACCCTAGTTTACTTGAAATTGTTCACATTTCTTATAACTTCATGCAAGAACTTTTCTCTTTAGTGAAAAGATTCTCTACTGTGATAATAAATGAAGCCTTTAAATATGACTCCTTGATGGAAATAGCAGGGAAGGAAACATATTGTACTTAAATTAGTGTTTTTTAATCTACATGAAGAAAAAACAATATTTAGTTATTTTTAAAATATCTATATCCATAAAAGTTTCATATTTCAAAAGTATTCAACATTTCTACATTTAATTAGGGTTCAGAGTATCTCAGAAGAGTTATTATTTGCTTTTAAGCTTGATGATTTTTTCAGTTATGTATGACAAATAAATTAAAACACTTCATTAACTGCCTTGAATGAAAATACATTAGAAAGGTAAGCACAGTCATAAAACTATATTCTTAGAACTTATGTCAATTCACAGTAGGATCTTAAGTATATTGGGCACAACAAGTTACAAATTTAAATCAGAGTTAAAATATTTATAGCAATTCTATCCTCCACACTCTCCAGATTTCAACAACTGTACATTTTATTAATATTAGATATTAACATGTCTATGTGAATTTTCATTTGATTATTTATTAATACAAACAGTCATAGGGGATTTAGCATGCCCTGAATTCTGCTGCCATCCAGGAAAAATAATAGAGTACCTAATGATACAAATTCTATCCTGTGTTGCAGCAAGTTTCTCTTTGTTACATCAAATAATGGCTTATTAAAGTTAGATGGATTTATGTACCTTCAAATGAGTTTTTCCCACTTATAGTTATTTGATGCCCCTTAAGTAAATGGGGAAAATTGGTATTACTATTCTCCATACATGTTTGGATCAGTGTATTAAGTGTCCAAAAGTTTGTGTGGAAAAATTCTGATCAAACTTAGCTTCATGGAGTATATTTATCTACCATAATAAATGGTATCTTCTAAGCTCATCACAGAAGCATCCAAGTTAAAAAACAAGAAAATTAAGGAAGAAAAGAAGAGATAAGCAGTCAAGGCTTTAACAAAATTTGAAATCTAAAATCCCATCTCAGCCCTGGCCAGTTGGTTCAGTTGGTTAGAGCACCATCCTGTGCATCATATGTTGTGGATTTGATTCCCAGTCTGGGCACACACCTTAGGTTGAGGGTTCCATCTCCGATTGGGTTATGTACGGGAGACAACTAATCAATGTTTTTCTCTCACATTAATGTTTCTCTCCCCTTTTCCCCATCCTCTCTCTAAATCAATAAACATCCTTGGGTGAGGATAAAAAAATTTTAAATCTAATCTGAAAACATATTTAGACCAGCTCTGATATCAGCTTCTTATAATTTTTCCCACATCTAGTGTTCATTTAGGAAACTTACTTTGTTTTAAAGAACAACAGATGGGAGTAATCATGGGTGAAACTCTCACCCTTCCTTCCCTTTTGATGGCCCAAACCTTTCCAAGGGCACATCTGGGCCTGGGATGGGTCCTTTTTATAGTTTTCTCAAGTGCATGTGACTAATACATTTCACATGTTTAATTAAAGGCTTTTTGTGTGTATTGTGTGTAGTGAGGACTTTATGTGATTGATTACAAGATCTTATGTCTAAACTGTGACAATGAAACTTCAATATCTCACTCTGAAATCCAGTTCAAGAAATAAGAATGAGTGAGGGGTTATAGTAAAGAAAAGGAAGAGGAGAAAACAACTATAAATTAAGAATGTGCCATAGAACATCACCATCCTACTCAAGTCAGTATACAAACCTCTCCACCTAGAATGGCCACCTTTTAGAACAGGAGGGCCTCTCTAGGGAGCATCTAGTTCAACCTTCTCACTCTACAAATGAAGAAACCAAAGTACAGAGAGATAAGGTGATACCCTGAGATTATATAGCTTGTTATTAAGCAACTCAGGACTAGAACTCTGGTCCTGACTTGCCTCTAGTGTTCTTCTTGTTATACCCTTAAACACATGGCTGAAATTTTAAAGCCAGAATTAAGAAAGGCAAATTGTTCCCCTACAATTATTAGGCACTAATACCTTCTATTACCAAGGTAATGCCATGCCTTGGGGTTACAAAGATGAATACTTTAGGATTCCTGCTCTCATGGGGCTCATACTTCAGTGGGTTGGGGTCAGAGACAAACTGATGAGCACTCGGTGTAGCAACCACTGAAGGTACATTAACAAAAGGCTGAAAAGCCCCACGGATAGAGTAACTTCATACTTGAGGATTACTATTTTGTTAGGGCTTCAAGGGTGAGTAGGAACTTGACAGCCAAAAAGGGCTGTTCTAGACAGGAAACTATAAGCAAAGGAGCCCAAAAGAGCTTTAAAGGATCTGATGTTTCTTGGAACCAAGCTGTACAGTGAGGAGCAGCAGGAAATAAGATCAGCAAGGTCAGTCAGGTCAAAGATAAGGAGTTTCAATTCAATAATACAGCCACATGAATCTAACAGACTTTCAAATAAAAGATGATTTTATTGAACAGTATGTCTTTTGAAAATTGGCATTGATTAAACAGACTAAAGTGGAAAAGAAATTAGCGTCAGTGACATGAGTAGGATTAGGAGACTGGTTCCTGTGCTTTCCAAAAAAGAATGAAGATAAAAAGTAAGGGTTGTGTTTTATTTTTAAACTTCAAGTAAATTGATAGATTCAGACAGGGATAATAAACAGAAAACAGGAAAGGAAGGAGTAGATGAAACACTGAGATTTCTGGGTTGGGAAACCAAATGAAATCATTAACCACAATCAAGAATACAGGAGGTGTTCATCTGAGAGTAGGAGAATGAGAACTTCACTTAAGAACTCTGGGAATAGAACTTCTGGCCAAGATGGAGGAGTAGGTAGATGCACTGTGCCTCCTCACATAACCAAAACTAAGGACAACAAAAATCTAGAAACAAAAAAAAAAAAACAACCAGAACAGAAAGAAATGAACTGAATGGAAGTCTGACAACCATTCATCCAGACCGGTAAGGAGGGGCGGAGTCGGAGGCCTTCAGAGAGGGGTCGAGGGGTCCTGGCAGGAAAAAGCAGTGGCTGGCAGATGTGGGTGCGCTGGGCACAGGCGGTAGTTGGGGGACCCCAGAAGCACAGGGGAAGCTGACGGACCTGGTGGCAGACCCTGGGCACGGGAAGCAACGAACAGACCCAGTGAGGTGCACAAGGCAGCTGGCTGTCCACAGTCACACATTCGTGCCCAGATAAACTAGGCGAAAATGGGCAGTGACACAGACCACGCAACCCAGGGACCCAACACTGGGAAACAAAACCTAAAAGCACTGATTGAAAACACCTGTGGGGGGTGAGGCCAGAAGAATCTCTCAGCCTCATAGAAGAGCTCCTTGGGGAGACCCACAGAGTCCTAGAACATACACAAGCCCACCTTTCTGGGAGCCAGCACCAGAAGGGCCCAATCTGCTTGTAGGAAACGGCAGAGGGGACTGAAGTCCTAGAGAGAGTGGAGCAGGTGCCATTGTTCCCTCTCAGACCCCGCCCCCACATATATTGTCACTACCCAGAGACTGAGGTGCCCCATCCTAGTGAACATCTAAGGCTCCACCCCTCATATGTAACAGGCACGACCAGACCAAAGTGGAAAGGGAGGGAAGATGGCTCA